>CM041782.1:152850130-153097339 GCA_023374045.1 Limonium bicolor
ATGAGTGATTGTGCCGCAGAAGGCACCACTGAAGTTAATTTGAATATTCCTACTAGTGACGGTGCTCCCGGTAGTGAGTGGATTGAGAATAATTTTGGTGGTCGCCAGGAAGAATCAAGTTACGATTCAATAGCATCGCCTCCTTTAGCTAATGGAATATGTACTACAGGTCAGTCCTTATTCATCGAATCTCTTCTTATTATGCTTTATTGGTGCTTACAAAATTTATTTTATAATTAGTTCATCAACAAGTCAATTAAATTTAAGTTTAATTACATACCTCAAGAACGGTCAACCCTTCTAACCCTTCTTCTATATCATCTTAACTTATTTTGCTGTTTCGATTTCCATACATTAGGGGATCTAGTTTGCTTTTTGGAGGGAATTCCTGCATTAATTTGAACTTGATTAGATTGACATAGATAAGCATATAGTATAATTTGAGTTGAACCTAAAGACAGAAGTTGGCAAATATTTAGCCTTTGTCCGCTGGAAAACAAGTGAGAGGTTGCCTTTAAGAGATAGTGTTTTTTGATTTTTTGTCCAGACATAGCTAGTTCGGGAATCCTTATTTAAATCTTGCTTGTGAAGTGAAATTAATGCAGGCTTCTTCTACTCAAATGCGGACCAAAGAGAGGCCATGGTTGCTGCTGAAAGACGACCTGTTGGTGAAAGAGTGAGGAAGATTATTGAATTGAAGAATAAGGTATAGATATCTATTTTCTTAATTTACATATGTCATATGTTAAGTTGGAGTTGATCTGTATTCCTAAGGTAAATGACATTTTCCTTGTTCTTTAATAATGTTTTTACAGGGTTCAGGTTCAATCTGTGCTGACCTGTTTGGTGATGGTTCAAACAACTCTACAGATGTCACAGCAAGCGCTCTTATCAATAGAAAAAACAACACAACAGTACTAGTAACTGTAGAAGCAGCAGGATCAATTAATAATGGCGATCAATACTCTCTTATTCGTTTTAAAGCAAATGAACTTGTACTGCATGGTAATGCTCCTCTTGACCCGTGCCATGTGTTTTCGGGTGCATTGATTTGTTTGTTTGGTTATGGAAGTATTTATCCATTGTCAGACCCTGGGGTCTATATCTTTACCTTGGCTTATCTGTGCTTTACTTGATCATATATCGAATAAGGTGTATCCCTCCCTCATATGTTTGTGGAATATATTAGTCACCTTAGCCATTCCGTAGCCTCCATTTTTTCTGTTTTAATTCTAATTTCACAAAGTTTGTTATTTTCACATTTCAGATAAGTTCAATTGAACCATGAATCACTGGATTGCAAGAATCATTGCTTAAGTCTATAGGATTACTTCCTTTTAATAGTGGTGTTGCAGGTACAATGTTGATACTGTTAGTATGTTTTCTCTCAGACTTGTAGGCCAGCAATTTTACCACCTTTGAATAAAATTTACCTTGCAAATATGGCTGAAGAGCTTAAAGATATTCTATATCTTTTATGTAATTACTGTTTTCTTTAGTTCAACTTGTGGTTTCTGAGTAAAGTTGAGATGCTTGTGCTGTTCATGACACACTTGAGATCTCAAGTCTGCATTATTAGTTTTGTGTTTGGCTTCTGGTGTACTTGAATTACTTGTCTGTTGAAGATAGACTTTAGTCCTGTAATTCAGCAATTCTGTGATGGTATTTGCTGCAAAAGGAAAAAGGACATCATCGATTTCCATGTTAGCTTCTTCTGGTTTGACTTACAAAGTCTGGAAAATAACTGCTATACGTTCCTATCATATATGATAATGGCATGAATAAAGAGAAAACCTATGTGACATTGCCAGTACGCATTTGGTACATGCAGGTGTACGGTCTGTCATAGAGCAACAATTTGAAGAAGTATGCACTGGTAACATTACCAGATACAAGGAAGCAAGACGCATCAACCATAGCTCCTTACCCGAGCTTTTCCTATCCTTTCTTTCCAAGGTAGGTTTGCGCTTTTGTTCTGTATGTAGCTTTCTCAAACCCATCCTACATATTTCAATCATTGTCATGTGTCCATTGTTTGCGTCTACGAAAGATGGTGGGTTTTGACCTTTCTTGCACCCCTCTCTCTATGCCCTGAAAATTACAGTTCTGCAACATTAGTGAGAGGGCAGAAGCGCAAGGAATTAGTACATTCATGGGCCATGGGAAGATATTGACAAAAACACGAGATGGCTTCCCACTATTTGTATTTACCCTCTCTCTACTTCCTTTTTACTAAAAATATATATATCCCTCATTTTGTCGGCTCATCTGTTTTATTTATAGATGAGCAGTTACTCATCTATGGATGGAATCCTTTACTGCAAGCCTCATTTTGAGCAACTCTTCAAGGAATCTGGTGATTTCGGCAAGAATTTTCAAGTAGTTGCTGTTGCTGAGACTCATCTTTTAGAATTTTTATCTTTTGAACAGTTGAAGCAGTTATTGTATCGTGTTTTTCTGAACAGTTTTTGTATGCTTCATTGACGTGTAGAAACATGAAGATTACCTATGTGTAGAAAATCCAAAGTTACCAATATGTGGAAACTGAATAAAATTATATTGTTTGTGGTAAATAATATATAATATTTTGACTCATTTTTTAAATTTTCATGTTTTGTTATCAGAATATAAAAGATTAAACAGAGTAATAACAGTAAAAGATCATGGAATGAAAATTACCTATGTAGGATTATGTTTTTTTTTCAAATCTAAAAGATCAAATAGGGCAACTCATTTTTGCACCAAATGTGATATCAAATAGAGCAATAACAGTAAAATGCACTAGTGAAGGATATCAAATAGTGCAACTTTTAAGGTTTGCCCTTTTAGTATGCAGTAGAATGTTGGCATGGTAGTACACCAAGTGGTGCAATAATCTCAATGCCCTATTTGTAAACATCAAATGGTGCAAGAAATATATTTTTGCACTAATAGTTAACTATCAAACGGTGCAAGAAATAGAATTTGCCCCAATAGGTAATTATCAAATGGTGCAAGAAATAGACTTTGCACCAATAGTTAACTAGTAGGTGGTGTAGTGTAAGGAGATCAAACGGGGCAACAAAATAAGTTGCACTATTTGATATTGTCTAAACGGTGCAACCAAATAATTTGCACCCTTTGCTATTGATCAAACGGTGCGACCCAACGAATATGCACTAATAGACTAGCATCAATTAGTGCGATATTTAAGTGCACTGTTTGGAATTTATCAATTGGTGCAATTAATCTTTGCACCCGTAGCATTTTCAAGTGGTGCACTCTAAAAAATTGCCCCAATTTCTTGTTGGTGCGCATCAATAGGTGCAACCTTGGAGCAACATTAAAATTGCACCGAATGTCTTATTGGTGCAAATTTTGATCTGTTGGGGCAATAAAAATTGCCCCAACTGCACATATATGTTGTAGTCGTTTAAGTGTAAACAGAAAATGAATACTAGCATTACAAAATAATACTACTTAAATTATTTAAAAAAGTTAACAATTTTTCTTTAAACAATTGATAACAACGGTAACACTGAACATTTGAACAATATTTCAGTTACAAAATACAGCTAGGTACTTACATCTTACATGAACCAATTAAAAGAGTTCATTTTAATGTAATAAGCTAACTTTCACGATTCGGTAATGCAAATTATTGGTCTACCACTTCCCTTGCTTTTACTCTCCCACATAACATTTTTGTCATATTTATGTTTCCTTAATCTCTCACCTCTTAATTTCTACTGTGTCTGTAGTAACTGGTTAGATTTTTTCATTTCTCAACCCTAATATGTGCTTTCAAAATTATGGTTGCGCTATTAGTGTGAATATTCTATAAATCTTCATACTGTTGTGAATTATGAGTGTATCCCGCATCTATTGTGGTTGCAAAAATGAGACTTATTCTCACTACTTCGTTATAGGAGTGATGGACAAACATTACATGGCTGCGTTCGGTTGGATTTTTGCTGGTAGTTTTGTGGTAGTTTTGGTCTGGTTGTTTTGGTTGGTTGTTTTGTGGTAGTTTTGTTGGTTGTTTTGTATTGGTTGTTTTGTGGCTGTTTTAAAAACTAGTGTTCGGCAGACGGCGGTTTCGTCTGTCTGTTTTGAATAAGTTAGTTTGTGCGATGCGTTACCGTTTTCGTTATTACAATTAAAAATTTTATTTATATTTTAAAATAATTTTTTGTTAATAAAATTAAAATATATGTAAATATTCAATTATAGCCTTTATATTATTATTCTTTATTAATATTTTAGTGACAATTAATTTATAATATGTATACATATTAATTTATAAGTAAATTTTTATATCTTTGAAAAAATAAAGAAATAAAACCATTGTATTTAGAGGAAATATATTAGATGTTATATATAAAAATAAAATTTTACGGATTATATATTAGTATTTAATATAACATTTCAAATATATTAATACTTAAGATTATTTTAATTTTTAATCAAAAAAATAATATCATTAAAAAAAAGCAATTTTTTATAATAATAAAATAATTGACTGTAAGCGAATATATAACTATCACTTATTTTGTTTTATATATATTGTTTAATTGTTGATAAAATATTTATTTTAAACATATATTTGTAGTTAAAACAATATATTCTATTCAATTAAATATTATTTATTGAAATTCAAAAACATAAATTAAATTTAATACTGGATATGTCAAGAAATGAAAAAATAACGTATATTCGCATATAAAATTATTCTTTAATTATTAACCACGGTATAAAACATATAATAATTTTATATACTGACAAATCATAATAGAAGTAATAAGTGAATACTTATAATTGATATTTCTGAAATATACTACAAATAGTTTGTACTCTAATAATTTTGGTATAATTGAAAGTTTAGATCGTAATTTTTATTAGTTTGCTATTTTCCTTGTAGAATATTTTATTAGAATTGATAGATAGTAATAGTTTGGAGAGACTATTTATCCGTATCTAAATAAACAATTTAGAAAAACACTAATAGTTTAAAACTATTATTCTATATTATTTTTCTTAATTTATAATTTAGTATACCAATCTTTATAAAAAAAACTAAAAATAAAAAAGAAGAAAAAAACTAATTTATAATATATTAATCTATATATTTCAATTTTAATTTAATTTTGTGTCAAATTTGATATATATATCATTTTTTAAAATATAATAAATTAAGTTTTAAATATTAATTTATATTATTAAAATATTCTCGCCCCCTTAATTACAGTTTTATGGCTTCGCCTCTGTTTACGGTATTCATTATATTTGCAGCGTAATGTTGGTTGTTTTGTGGTTGTTTTGTGCTGGTATATTTGTGGCTGTTTTGAAAATTGTTGTTCGGAGGTGGCGGTTTTGAATTTTTTGTCAAAATGTCAAACTCAAAAATACCACATTTATGCCACAAAAAGGTTGTGACCGAACGCAGCCCATATGTAAACTCTTTGATATTGATGCTACAAAAAACATTTAAGATTGTTAATTGTTATTCTTTAATTATCAACCAAAACTCACATTTCTCGAGTATAAAGGAGAAGAAAGATAGATTTACAGCTCGAAGCTAGATATGTATGTTCACGATGAACGGTTCTTAGAATTGGAGTTGGGTTCCCATTTCTATTTCAATTGTTTTAGCTTTTATAGAAAAGACTAAGTACAAAATGAATTTCATAAGCAAGTACATATGATGCCAGGAAAGCACGCCAACTAAGAAGAGAGGAAGACACATCATCAAAATGAAGAAAAAATAAGTGGACTTTAGAGTAAAAAGTCGTAGCTACTGTTAGAGAGTGGTAATTCAGCCAGTAAATAGATTTGAACTTTTCTTATAGTTCCATGCGGAAACATTTGTAGTGCGGATACGGTAGACAATCTCACCAAAATAGTAGAAATGACAACTTGTCAACAAATGATAAGCTTTGCTACGAGTTTTTATAAACTTAAAACAAAAATGCAACAATCCATAAGCATACATCCACCACTAAACAACCATTTTTTTTTTTTTTTGAAAGAGATGGACAACCAAAATTAAGCGTACCTATATGGCTCACCGAAAACACATCGACAACTGATGGTTCTTACAATTTCGGCCACATTCACCAGCTTAGTGTTTATAAACTATGGGGGATCAGATTCTGGTGGTTGAGAGTATTCAGATACTTTATTGCGTCAATTGAATTGCACCTGTCAATTTTTCTTTAACATAACATAAGAGTTATCATATTCCTGGCTTCCTTCAAGTTCATGAAAACCTATTTTACCCTTAGTGCTTAATCCATCACACCTAGGCAGCTAGGCTCGTCAAATCGTATTTTCGTACCATATATACACGACACAAAATTTATATGAAAATACATGATATATGATATAAAAATATTTTCGTATATGTAATTATATATACAAAAACAAAATTGAAAAAACATGTAAATGAAACAAAATATACAAAATTTATTCGTGTATACATGAATAAGCGAAATAAATAACACAAAAGTAACTGAAATATCAAAACAGAAACATACATAATATGGTTTTAGTATGTGAAAATTCACCCGCACATTTAATAAACATCTCACAAATGAATGATAAAAAGAGACTAATTCACCACCAATTTCTTTTTTACTCATGTAACAAAGAAAACCCAAATATTTTCATTAACCTCTATATTGTCTCTTTGTGAAAAACTACTATTCCATTAAAATATAAAACTATCATAATGATTACATGTTAAATTTAACTATTAAAATAATACAGTTTCGGTGGATGAAATAGTCTCTTAAATAACCGATGTATATGATTTTAGTGTTGCATAACATGTTACTTTTAGAACGGTCTAATTTGATTTTTTTTTACAGATATTTCGTGTATATATGACTTGTATGCAATTGGATATGGTACACCTACGTTAATAAATCATGTATATATGATACACGACATAAAATTAGTTTAGTATAAATATTATATACCTATACATGCTAATGTTGTGTCGTGCAGAGCCGTCTTTGAGGGTGTGCAAATGGAGCTTTGGCACAGGGCCCCTACTTATTAGGGGCCCATATTTAAGGGTTATGTTATTTTTTAGTTAGAGTCAATTTATTGTTAATGTATATAAAAAATTTATAAGTAATAAATTATAAAAATCAATAAACTAATTAATAAAATAAAACATGTTAAAACTAATATTCAACAAGTTTTTATTAAAACATGTATGCAAATAAAAAATTGATAAAATAATAAATATTGAGTAATGAGTATCACTTAAATTAATATATAATTATTTTCTATAATTTATATATGATTTAATATTTTTATATATGATGTATTTAACCGGCACAGGGCCCCCTAATTAATTGAGACGGCCCTGGTGTCGTGTATTTATTTTCATTCCTCTTTTGCCACGCGTATAGGGAAAGTGGATTCCACCCACTAAAAGGTATTGTTATAATGTCTTCTCTCAAGCTTCCAGCAAAAATCTTTTTTTTCCAAGGTTCTTAACTAAGGGTATGCATAGTGGTGTGGATTTCACCCATAGTGGTATAAAAGAAAAAGAAAATAATGAGTTGGAGGATATAAGATGTGCGAGGAGTTAATGAACTATATTTTAGAGACTTTAGGTAAACATGAGAGAGCCCATGGGAGGATTCAATAATAATATATTGGTAAATTCTTACCTACAGGTTAATGTAGCCAACCTGGCTACATATGGGAAATAGGAGGAGAGCACGCGCGCAACTAGCCTATAGGTAACAGGTTTTTTTTTTTTTTTTTTAACGCGCGTACGAGTGTGCTGATTCATTTTTTTTTCATTTTTTCATTTTTAATATTTTATTATTCTTCTATCTTTTATCATATAAACTTTAAATTGTTGTAACTTTTAATATATAAGTCCAAAATAAAAAATAATTATATCATTGTACACCTAAATTCAAGCTCTTTAAAACAAGACCAATCATGAATATGTTTTGACAACTTTTTAAAAAATTATTTTTACATGTATACAAGATACACTAAAATGATAATATGATTCATTAATTTTGTATTATGATTCATTAAGTAATAAGTGGTGAATTCTACGGTTTTAACTTTCCTAGGGTGGGTTTTGGGGTGTTTTGGGGTAGGGTAATCTATTTAAAATTTGTTCTGTACTTTATATTGTAGCAACTAACTCGACAGATTCTTAGGGTTGTGGTAGCGGGTTTGCCCACTGCAAACCCTAAAAATGCCTTCGACGTTTTAGCTTCCCTAGGGTGGGTTTTGGGTGTTCTAAGGGGTAGGGTAATCTATTTGGAATTTGTTCCGTACTTTATATTGTAGCAACTAACTCGACAGGTTTTTAGGGTTTGTGGTAGTGGGTTTAGGGTCGTTAGACCCTAAACCCGCCCACTGCAAGCCCTAAAAATGCCTTCGACGTTTTAGCTTTCCTAGGGTGGGTTTAGGGTGTTTTTTTTGGGGGGGGGGTAGGGTAATCTATTTGGAATTTGTTCGTACTTTATATTGTAGCAACTAACTCAGTAGGTTTTTAGGGTTTGTGGTAGCGGGCTTAGGGTCTAACCCTAACCCGCCACTGCAAACCCTAAAAATGCCTTCGACGTTTTTAGCTATCCTAGGGTGGTTTTGGGGTGTTTTGGGGGGTAGGGTAATCTATTTGGAAACCGTTCTTTACTTTACATTGTAGCAACTAGCTCGACAGGTTTTTAGGGTTTGTAGTGGCGGGTTTAGGGTCTAGACCCTAAACCCGCCACTACAAACCCTAAAAATGTCTTCAACATTTTTAGCTTTCCTAGGGTGGGTTTTAGGGTGTGTGGGTTAGGGTAATCTATTTGGAATCCGTTATTTACTTTAATGTGATAATGTACATATTTTAATGTGAGAATGTACATGTTTTAATGTGACGATGTACATGTTCAAATGTGAGAATGTACATGTTCAATTATGAGAATGTATATTTTTAATGAACATTTGTACATGTTTGTATCACCGTCTTTACACGTGTTCTTCCTTATTTGTACAGGTTTTAATTTAAGGATGTACATATTTAATTATTCGTACAGGTTTATATGACTATCTATATGTTTTTAATGCGAGGATGTACATGTTTTTACGTGAGGATGTACATGTTTTAGTGAACATTTGTACATGTTTGTATGACAATCTGTACAAGTTTTCTTTTACGTTCTATGTTCCATACATGTAAAAATAATTTTTTTAAGTTGTCAAAATATATTCATGATTGGTCTTGTTTTGAAGAGCTTGAATTTAGATGAACAATAATATAATTTTTTTTATTTTGGACTTATATATTAAAGTTACAACAATTTAAAGATTTTATAATAAAAAAAATAAAACAAAACAAAAACCAAATGACGCCGCGGGTGTTAAAAAAAAAGGAGGGACGCAGCGCAGGGGATGTAGTCAGTTGGGTACATTCACATGTAGCCAGGACTGTCTCTAATATGTTTGTTAGGACATCCACAATGGTGATGAGTTTTTAGCATATTTTTTTGGTGTCATATCATATTAAAATAATATTTTATTACCTAAGAAACTTTATCCAAATATCATTCACTACAACAACAAAGTTTGTTAATATAAAAGAGAAAAATATGTCGAATCTAGATCATTGTGGAACATTTTAAAATTTTTAATGACAAGTGGATGTAATCCACACCATTGTGGGTGCCCTTAGTAGTTGGAGCCAACTTTCCTTACCTTTGCCCTTTCTTTCTTCCACAACATCGTTTCAAGAACCATCACTGCAGATATTAAAAGAGAGAAATTTCATAAAAAGACTATATTTTTTTACAAATTCATAAATGTCACTATAGTTGCTGAGTAGATAAAAAAAAGATAAAAATGCCCCTGATATTTAACAAACTATTTGAAACTTCACAATATGTCACTAGGTGTAATCAAATTATAGAAAAAATTCATTTTTTTAAATACTATAAAAATGTAAATAACTATAAAAATATTAAAAATAAATGATAAAGATAAATAGTTACTCCCTTCGTCCCACTTTGACAGTCTTGTTTGCTTTTTCACATGTTTTTTCTCTTAGTATTTAACATATAAGATTAATTTTATGAAATTAATTTTTATAATATATAGTTTATCATGTAAGGAATCAATTATAAAACTTTGACTTGTAAACTATATTATATCATATGTTAAATATTGAAGTCAAACGACATGCCTAAATAGTAAACAGGACGATCAAGAAGGGACGAAGGGGCATTAAAAATATCATAAAATTTTGAATTTCTAAAAATAATTCTTTTTAAATTAAAAAAGTTTATTAAGGTTCATAGAATAAAATATAATTTTTTGAAAACATAATAGTTCTAAAATAATTTTGACAAACTATTAATTGTTTAGAAAAGTATCAAAAAATATTTTGAAAAATTAAAATCTTTTCATTAAGTATCTAATTATAAACACATTGTTTAAAAAAGTTTCATTAACCTGTTTTAAAAATTAAAATTTTCAAGTAGGGGTATTTTTCCTTGATAAACTAATTTTCACTTATTTAATATGTTAAGACAAAGGTACAATCTATTTGTTAATTTACTACTTTTTACTTTTTTGTAAAGGAGCATGATAAAGAATTAGAGAAAGTCATGGAAAATAGAAGTAAATTAACCTGTGACTTGACAACTTTTCAACAATTATGAATTTTTTTTAGGAAAAATTACATGTACCACCCATGACGTCTGATGAAATTACACACTCCGCTCACTAGGTTTCAAAAATTACTTTCCCCACCCATGTGGTTCTCCCTCCTGCATCCGGTAACCTTTTTAATTTTGTTCAATAATAAATATTTATTGCTTTTTTTTTAATTAATAGTTAATAGGTAAAATAATTCTAGGTTGTTTAAGTGAAAAGATATACCAGTAAAGTAAAATAAATAGTGAGAGGAGAAAATAAAAAAAAATGGTAGGAGGAGTGAGAATATTAAAAAATCTCTTATTGTAGGGATGAACAAATTGATAGAGTTGTTTAGACAATAAAAAATATACTTTGATTACATGACACCTATGAATACATTAAAAAACTCTATCATCCACAATGGTGATGAGGTTTTTACCACTAGAACAGACTAGCGACCATGCGGGACGGCCGCTCCATATTGGGTGCAGCACCACATGCCACGGTGGAAAAAAATTACATGTCAGCACTTTCTAGGTCAGAGAATGATCAATGCAGAGAGTAGAAACAAACACACCAGACTCACTTCCTTCGCACGATTTCAGAATTGATTTCACCAAATCGAAAGAACAAACAACATTTTGTTGCCACTAAACAGATAGATTCGATCGATAGAAGATCTTCGTCAATGTTTGTAGTTTTTTCTTGAATCATTAGGTGATCGATAGAAGATCTTCGTCAATCTTTGCCGAACAAATTGGTCGTCGATTTGTGTTCTGTATACTGTGTGTGACCTTACATATATTGAATGATATATGATGTATCACAATTTAAAACTTAATGAATCATTGATAAATATTAATGAATCATTTATACATATTAATGAATCATTTGATATTGCATGGTCAATTGTATCAGATCATACTGAACTGCCGATTGTGAATGAAACTACAGAAGTTTTTTTTACTGAAGCTTCATCATCAGAGTTGATTGACAAAATTGTTAGTTCTGAAGAAGAAGCTTATTATTTGTACAATGATTATGCACGTCGGTACGTTTCCTCATTCTTGATTTTTCGTTCTGATATTAAGTACTTCATGATGTATTATTTGTTGTTTTGATGTACTATATAGTTATATTTAATGAATCATTTGTACTTTTGTTTTACAGGATCTGATGCATGTAGATTTGACACAGCCATTGACGACCAATTTTTACAGTCAAATTGGATGATGGTCATGTCCAGAAGAATAAATCAGATCCTAGCTGAAAGTGCACCCAATGAAAAGGCAAGAGATTTGTGTGAGAGAACATTCAAAAAATTGAAGGATGAAGTTGATGCTGAATTTGGAAGTGCAAGTTATGATACTACTAATGAAGGAAGAACCCCATTGAAAAATCCACAAGGGGCAAGAACAAAAAAGGGCAAACAAGAAATGATAGGTATAAGTTATCATGATGTGGTTTATTGTGTTTATTGTAATGATGGAGCAATACGATTGATCGTTGAATTTTGTTAATAAATTTGATTTGTTATAGATGGAAATCTGCAACAGAAAAGATACACAGAAGAGCTGCAAGGACAAAAAAAGCTGCAGCTGCAAAGTTACTAAAGAAGGCTGCTATAAATTCTTTCCGGAGTATCCATGAAGATACACAATCTCCCCAAGGAGTTCTTATGCACATCCGTGCATGGTGGTGATAGACTTGTCCAGAGTCCCATTACTTAGAAAAATAATTTGCATACCATAGCTTTAGGATGTAAAAAGTGGTGATAGTGTAAATCTACAACGTTAGTAGGACATTTGCTTTAGGGTGTGTGATGTATCATACACATTTTCAAATGAATCATTAGATACGTTTTGGTGAATCATATACGTTTTAATCATATTTTAACTGATTTGTGTTGGCATAAATAATGAACCATTTACTTGATATGATGAATTATTTATCTGATATGATGAATCATTTATCTGATATGATGAATCTTTTAGCTGATATGATGAATCATTACATTTTTCTGACTAGATGAATCATTCAGTAACCTTCAAAGATATGAATCAAAAGAGTGCGAATACAAAATTCCTGTACAAACCATTCAATTTCTAGTTTTCTGTTGGTAGTTTTAATCCAGAGTGTAGATTTTGCTTTAGGTGTGTGATGTATCATACACATTTACAAATGAATCATTAGATACATTTGGTGAATCATGTAGTAACTGATTTGTGTTGACATAAATAATGAATCATTAAGCTGATATGATGAATCTTTTAGCTAATGTGATGAATCATTACATTTTTCTGACTAGATGAATCATTCAGTAACCTTCAAAGATATGAATCAAAAGAGTGTGAATACAAAATTCTCGTGCACATCATTCAATTTCTAGTTTTTGTTAGTAGTTTTAATCCAGAGTGTAGATATTGCTTTAGGTCTATGATGTATCATACACATTTACAAATGAATCATTAGATACATTTGGTGAATCAAGTAGTAACTGATTTTTTTACATAAATAATGAATCATTTAGCTGATATGATGAATCATTAAGCTAATATGATGTATCATTAAGCTAATAAGGTTTCAGCAACCTTCAAAAGATGAGAATCAACAAATAAGTGTGTGCTAGAAAATTTTGTAGTAGACGTCATTCAGTCGCTAGTATGTTGTTGTCTAGCTTATACCAAAAACTAATGTACTAAAGTATATGACCACCCAAAGTTAATCCCCCACGATGTTATAAGATCAATACAGATAGCTTCAGAACTTCTTTCGCTAGCTTCAGAACTTCTTTCGCTTCAATGATGTTTGAAGATCAGAAACCCTCAAATTCTTGTCATGTATAGCAAGTCTGAAAGCATACTTCCTTCGCAGCATACTTAGATCAGCTTTCTCTTTTTTTTGTGTAAACACAATGTAGCAAATCAGTTAAAACACATAAAGCTAGAAAAACCAAAACAAAAATTAGTTAGTACTTACACCATCAGTATTAAAGTAACTGAGAATCAGTGTGCAGCGATAGGTGAGGATAACAAACTTCAGTGTGCAGCGAATCAGCAATAGATGAGGACAACAAAAGTTCACTGTGTATAACTAATTAGTGAATCAAAACAAGTATTAAGTAACTGAAAATCACTAATTAACAGCATCAAACCATACAAGATGACTAGAGAATCGCGATTGACTAAGACTAAGACTAAGAACCCTAATTTCAAAATCGAAGAATCAAAAGTAAAAACTGTAAAACGAGAACAACTGAATTATTCCTAGTAACAACTTACTCCTTATGAACTACTACTTCACGTGATTTAGCCATAGGAGAGGAGTTGCGATTTCAGATTCGCCGATGAGGTATGCAGCGCGTCGATTTGTAGGGGAGATGGTCCAGCGAGCTTCGTGGAATTAGAGAAGCAGAGAGAGAGTTCGAGTCCGCCAAGCTTCGTGGAGTTGAGTGATTATTCGACACTGATTAGAGGAGAAAGGGAGAAGAAGAAAGTGCGGCGGGAGAGCAGAAAGCGTCGAGAGAGCAGAATGGGTTGAGAGTCAGGAGGGTTGGGGAAGAAAGATAGGGATTGCATAAGTTCTGTTTGGAAATTAATTTTGTATAGATTACATATTGCCAAGTAGAAAGATGAGCTGGAAAAAAATGCCATGTAGGACTGTCCCACTCCTAAATAGGTGCAGCCGGCTCGTAGGGTCGAATCTGCGCCACTAGAAATTTCTAAGGGCATCCACAATGGTGTGAAATCCACTCTAAATTAATAAAACAAAAAGATAAAATATGACATGAAGGAGAGAAGTTGTGTGAGAGTTTCTTAACTAAGAACCCCAAAAGTGGGTGTCTTAGCAAAAGAAGAGAGAGATTGTGAGCAGAAGAATAAAATATTATTTTTGAGAGTGGAATCCACTCTTGTTATTGTGGATGGCCTAAGTATCATGTAAACAAAATATATTACTCCCTCCGTCCCACTTGACCGTCCTATTTACTATTTGGACATGTCGTTTGACTTCAATTTTTAACATATAAGATAAATTATTTTTGAAAATTTAAGTTTTGCATATGATTCCTTACATGATAAACTAAATAATACAAAATTTAGTTTTATAAAATTATTTTACCTTATATGTTTAATATTGAGATGGAAAAACATGGCAAAAAGCAGACAAGACACTTATGACGGGACGGAAGTAGTAGTATTTTATTAACTAAGGAACTTGGGGAGTTTATTAGCATTATTCTCTCCACTCTCCAACTATTTTTAATTTAACTTTCTATTAGAATTTATTCCACTTTCTTAGTGTAATTCATACAGTCGTGGGTTATCTTACTAGGTCATCGTGAGAGTCGCTTGCATTGGTTTTCCGCCCAATGTACAGCCTAGGCAGGAGGCGCAACATTTGAAATTTCCTCCCCTCATTTGCAAATTCTCCCCGCTTCGTTGTCGCCCTAAATCTTCGTACCCCATAGCTGAAGGAGCTGCGTGCCGGCCACAGTACACGTGCAAACACATACACAAAGGATGTGACTCTGTGCACATATTGTGAAGCTGGCACTCTCTTTCCATTTAAGTTTGCGACGTAGTTGTGGACTGAAGCTCTTTCTGTGTCGTATTGATATCGTTGTTTTGCTATATTTCGTTTCAGTTAAATGATGCTAAAACACCATCTTTGTTCGGTGATTCCGAAAATGGGGCTGTTCTTCAAGGTCTATGGTTGTGTTCTTATGTGTCTCCGATCCTGGAAGACTAAGGCAGGTGGAGAAGAAAAATTAGGCAGTTTGTCTGATGTCTGCTATTTGTGGCACTTCGTTTGTGCAATATCTTAACCGTACCGAATAAAGCAGCTGTAATTTTGAGATGATGATTGTCGTGGTAAGCTTTTCGCGCTGTGAATGTATTGTTTAAGAAGTTACTGCGTTCCTCAATTGGAATGACGTAATTCTTCTTGAAATTAACCACTACTATCTCAAAAGAACCAAGTATATATTATGTCCGATTCTTATTCGTCTTTTGGTGATACTTGGGTTTTGAAATACTTTCCTCGTCTGTCGGTCTGCTTATGCCATTATCTTTATCTGCTGGTGAAGTATCACCTCGGCGATGAAGCTCTGCCAACTGGCATTGGTTTTGTTTTGAAACATGCAAAGTAGGATGATGGAGGAGTTGGCTACTACTTTTCTCAACTGTACTTAAGAATGGGATCTCCAGTCGTGCCCCATAGTTATGCCAATAATGAGGGAAGTTTAGTTGAACCATGTTTTGTGAAAAATTGGTTAATTTATAATGGTTTTTAGGACTGAAGTGGGGAACTGCTCTTGAGTTTTGAGTTTTGGAACAAGGATGTGGGAAACTGAATATGATGAAATACAGCAGGTACTTCTGAAGGTTTTTCTAAACCTGGAAGTCCTCCTGGCGCGCCTTGTAATATTCTGGCAGTGCCGTGCTTCTAGGGGGAACCTGAGTGAGCTGATAATTATGCTATTTGATTCAGTTTCTATCCTTGTCCCTGATACTGGTTGTGGTAAATACAAAATTGCTGCCAGTATAAATGTAAACTATAAATGTAGATAATCTAACCCATTTGTTTGGTTACCTTGCTTGCTATCTTTGAATATGCATAGTTGTGCTTGTGCTGTGTCTTTTCACTTTGGTTTTTGTCTGAAGAAAAGCCCATGTTTCCTTTTCTTAATTAGGAGTTTCACCTTTTATCTTATGCTTTTATGTGCTTGCGAAGTAGCTGCAGCTAAAGCATTTTTTCCCTCAAAGTTTCATTATTCAATTGCAAATAAAGCTTAGAAAGATCTTGAACCTCAACAGAAATTCGATTAATTTATAACGGTTATGCTATCAAGTTCAAGCAACAATTTTGGTTGCTAAAGTAAATTGCTCAAGTCTTTATCGTTTCTAATGATATGTATATTGTGTGCTTTGATGAGGGACCTATTTAGGCATGACTGTTGTGCTGACATATCTGAGCATCCTTACTACACTATTTTTTTACCACATGCAACTTCTGGTTTGGTGGAATGTTTACTCACTATGGGGAATGCCTTGGTAGTTGAGTTTAATATCTCATCTAACGCCTTGATGATCTACACTACTAGTGATGTCTCCAGCAAAAGGCATCGTTCAACATTCATTCTACACTTGTGAAAGATGCTTCTACTCCAGCCCCGCTAGTGTCATCTACATCTCTATCACCGGGGCACGTTTCTGAACGACCTAAGATGATTCTAACCGATGCTAAATCTGGGGCATCCACCAACTTATCTCGCTTTCCCTATAGAACTGTAATCCTGTTGCAAAAAAATTCTAGTTGTAATTTGGTCTTGTTCTCTCTGGTTTTTGTTTCAGGCTGGAGTTTTTTTTGTTGCAGATCAAAGTATCCACGCCCACTCTGTTTCAGTTTCTGAAGAGTACAACTACACCTTGGTCTCACTCTACTATCATGTGAACTTTTTCCTCAGATTTACCTTCGTCAAACTGACCCTACTATCATTTGCTATCTTGCTTCTCTTATAGATAGGTTGGTTAAGTAAAATACGCAAATTCTTGGTTAGATCCTGTTGTTGCTACATCATGTGTATGTTTAGGAAGAAAAGTACTTTTATTAAGGAAACGTTGTATTATAATTAATTTCGTATTGAAAGTATAATTGTAGTTGTATTTCGAATATATAGTTTTTTTTTTTGAGCTAGGTAATATCCCCGCGGCTACAGCTGAGGATGTAGAGGTTGCTGTCGCAGCTGCTGGGAGTGTAATTAACAGGGGAAAAGACTGGTCATCAACTTCGGGGGCTCACCGTGCTAAATACCTTCGTGCTATCGCGGCAAAGGTTTGTCATCTTTAAGCTGCGAATCGATTATATTCATGCGCCTACAATCAGATCCTTATGGTGTCATTTGTTAAGTTGGATTCGCACAGTGATTTGTCAGGAATGGAAAATTCTAGGTTGATTAGTCTGACTTTCATATTTGATCGGATGCTTTACATTGGTGCGATTTCGAACCTGGTGCAGTTCCAATATGGAGATACTATATTTGTCTTTTTTACTTTGCCACATATCAACACTCTATTGGAGTGAAATAAAGGAAAAAGGAAAAAGAGAAATTTGTTAACACACTATGGGTACACATGAGGAGAGAGAGGAGGGAGGAGAGAGAATTTTTTTTCAAAATATCATAACTTATAAAATATAAGTGTAAAAAAAAAAAAATTATATCATTGTTCATCATTTTTCATGTTCTTCAAAATAAGACCAAACATGAGTATGTTTTGATAAATTTTTTATTTTTCATTTTTGTATGTACATATTTTTTAAGATTCATTGTGAATCTTAAGTTTAAGAAAAGTGAATCAAAGGTTGTTACAAAGTAAATTAGAGAGTTGCTTAAAAGTGAATAAGAGGTTTAAAAAAAGTGAATCTCATAAACAGAGATTGTTTAATTAAAGTGATTCTGATTGTTTGAATAGTGTGAATCAGAGGTTTTAGAAAAATGAATCAAATGTTATTAAAAAGTGAATCACAAGTTGTTACAAAGTGAATCAAAGTAATAAGGGTGAATCTCGTAAGCATAGATTAAGAGGTTTAAGAAATGTGAATCAGAGATTTTTATAAAGTAAATCGTGCGTTTAATAAAAGTGAATCAAAGGTTTAATAAAAGTGATTCTCGTAAATAGAGATTGTTTTAAACTAAAGTGAATAAGAGGTTTAAGAAAAGTGAATCAAAGGTTTTTTAAAGGAGAATCAATGGTTTAAGAAAAGTGAATATTTTGTTTAATGCTAGTAAAAGTTAATCCTACCATAAACTTATGTGAGGGTGGTTTTTAGGGTGTTTGAGGAGAGATAGGGTAATCTTTTGGAATTAGTTCTACACTTTATATATTGTCGTCACTACTCGATAGTTTTTAGGGTTTATGGTTTAGGGTTGTTAGACCCTAAACCTGCACTACAAACCATAAAAACACCTTCGATGTTTTTAGCATTTCTATGATGGTTTTGAGGGTGTTTGAGGGTGGGGGGGGGGGGGGGGGGGTAGGGTAATCTTTTTGGCATTAGTTCTACACTTTATATTGTCGTCACTGACTCGACAGTGTTCATTCGACCCTAACCCTGCATTACAAACCGTAAAAACGCCTTCGACGTTTTTAACATTCTTAGGGTGGTTTTGAGAGTGTTTGGGGGGGGGGGGTAGGATAATCTTTTTGGCATTAGTTCTACACTTTATATTGTCGTCACTGACTTGACAGTTTTTAGGGTTTGTGGTTTGGGGTTTATGGTCGTTAGACCCTAAACCCTACACTACAAACCATAAAAATGTCTTCGATGTTTTTAACTTTACTATGGTGGTTTTAGAGTGTTTGGGGTAAGATTCATTTTGTTAATGAATAAGGTTCATTTTTATTATTAAAGAAGATTCATTTTGCTATTGAATAAGATTCACTTTAAAAATACTTAATATATACTCATTCTAAATATATAAAATTTTAAGTTTACCAAAACATACCCATGATACATCTTGTTTTGAAGAGCACGAAAAATGATGAACAATGGTATATTTTTTTATTTTTGCACTTATATTCTATGAGTTATAAAATTTTTTAAAAAATTCTTTCTCCTATTCACCCCTCCCTGCCGTACATGGCGCGTCAACCTATGCCTTTTCCATTTTTTCATTTTTTTTCTCCCTATCACATATTGACATGTGGATGGAATCACAGTAGAAGCTGGCGCAAGCGTCATACTCTCCGTTCTGTACATTGGTTTCATTCTTAAGCTTCCATTGCGTTGTTCATTGATTGCTGAAAAGCTCTAGCAAATAGTCTACATCTAGGCAACGTCTGTTTCGATATGCATCAGCTTTCTGTTGGTTGTTGTCTCGCTTAATCAAGGATTCTGGAAAGCCTCTCGATGAAACAGCATAGGAAATTAACATGTTATGCAAGACTAAAATTATATAGAGACTATTTCAACCATTTGAAACTGTATTATTTTAATAGTTGAATTTAGAATGTAATCATTATGATAGCTGCATATTTTAATGGAATGTAGCTTTTCATAAAGAGACAATATAGAGGTGGATGAAAATATTTGGATTGGTAAAAAAATGTTGGTGAATGGTCTCTTTTTTTTTTATCATTCATTTGTGAGATCTTTATTCAATGTGGGTGATTTTTCACATACTAAAACTATATCAAGTATGTTTTTGTTTTGATATTTCAGTTACTTTTGTGTTATTTATTTCATCTATTCATGTACACACGAATAAATTTCATATATTTTGTTTCGTTTACAAGTTTTCTCGATTTTGTTTGTATATAGAATTACATATATGAAAATATTTTCATGTTGTATACCATGTGTCTTCATATAAATTTTGTATCATGTATAGTTTCTATCATCTACATGATACAGTTTTGGATAAAAAAAGCCTAAGGCTTAAAACATCAAAGTGTGCACTAAGAATGGAGTTTATGGAGCTCACCAATGAAGATTTTTACCCAAAATTTTGGCCAACTATAGATAAATACACTAGTAGAAAATATATTATAAAATACAGGTTATAAGAGGCGGTTATAAAAATATACCGTCTTAAATACTCCTTGGGCGGGCGCACGGAATTTTTTAATGACGGTTTTTACAAAACCGTTGTTTAAAGTGCTGATTTTACCGCACTAACTTCTCATAAACCACGGTTAAAGTAGAACCGCCGTTTATTTGATAACTAAATGTCGCGCCTCATTGTACATTAAAAGACGGTTTCGAAACAACCGTTATTAAAAGAAGCATAAACGACGGTTTTATTATGACCGTCATTTTTACGGAAGAATGTATCGCGCCCCCTTGTAATATAAATGACAGTTTCGAAAGAACCGTCTTTTAAAAGCAACATAAACGACGGTTTTAAGAGAACCGTCTCTTAAAACCCTTACTAAAATAACATACCGCCTAATTTTCTAACTCTCTTTCCCCTACCTCTCGATCGCGTACAGTTCCCTTCCTCTCTCAATACCATCTTCCTTGCGTTCACCGCCCCTCTCAGTGTCGCCGTCGAGTGCTGTCGCCGCTTCTGCTCTTTCGCCCCAACCAGGAACCATCATCGCCAGTAGCACCAACACCGTCGACAATCACAACCGCGGCGCCCAACACTGTCGACAATCACAATCTTGGCGCCCAACACCGTCGTCGACCGCAACCACGCCCAACACCACCACCGTCGTCGACCGCAACCACGCTCAACACCACCACCGTCGTCGATTGTTGCAATAAAGCCCAACACCACCACCGTCGTTCCCTATCTGCTGCCCTTGTTGCTGCGCTCCTCTGTTTGGCTAGCTCGAGCTCCTTGTCCATCCAGACCTAGTGATGGATCATAAACGGTAATATACTCATGGTAAGGTTTTTTGCTAATCGATTACAGTTTTAATTTCTGTATAATAATACAAGCTTAGTATTGTACATATTGAGAATGCCGAAAATCCATTGTGCTAGTTTTGTTATGATCTGCATTTTGCAGTGCATTTGAAACAAGTTCGATATCTGTTATAATGATTAGATGTAGAGATTGATTGGTAGAAAAAACAAGTGGGGACAATTGCATGGGTTTACTTGAGTCGTTTTTGCTATCAATCACTTGTGTACAATTGTATTGTTGTTTACGTAATTAGGTACATAAATTTGTGGTTAAAAAAAAGATTAGATGACTGGCAATAAGGAAATTTGGTATTCAACGGAAAGGTAGTTTGATCTTAGAAAGTTATGTGACGATGCCTGAACGGTGAACCCTCTGAAATTAATTATGCCTCGACAATCTAATTAATTTGAGTCATTCTACGAGGTCTGAATCGGGCTAATTAACTAACATCTTAACCTTATCAATTTTAAACTACATTGTTGCTTTTATTTTTTATTATAGAGCAAAATTTATAAACCTTCTATATCATTCTCTTTATTCCAAATTTTAAATAAAATTACTATCCTTAAGATGTCTCAAATCAAACATAGTGTGATCACGTTTTCTTAGCAAGCAGTAAACAAACTCTTTATGTTTTTACTTCAATCGAACTAAGATGTTGCAAGGGTTTGTGATTTTATACGGTTTATCACAACTAAAACAAACTTGTATGCTGCTTGAAATACCCGAGTAATTACCACTTTAAGTTAGTGAAGATTAAATTAAAATATGTGCAAAAATATATGTACGTAACGTTACGATACCGTAACACTGAAATAAAAATGATAACATCACATAATTTCGTTACAAAAAAATATAATAACACGATATAATATATAGTCGTATATATATCATAACGTTGTAAATAAATGCCAATAACGCTGCATAACGGCGTTACAAAAAAATATAGAGTCACATGACATAATATATAGTCGTACATATATAGATAATATGTATAACTTATACAAAAACAAAGAGAAAGAAAAAGGAGCAAAGACGCTCCCGCTGAAGTTCGAACCCGAGACCTCCCGTACTTCCCCCAAGTGCTTAACCGGTTGAGCTGTGCTCGTATTCAACTACTAACTCACACGAATTAGAATTAGTACCGAATTGATCAAGGGAAATGGAAAACTAATGGGATCAGACACGTGCTCTCCATATCACCGATTCCTTCTTCTTCTTCCCTGATGAAGAACTGATTCGAAAAAAAGAAAATATAGCTACCAGAGGAAACCAATACTGGAGCGATAGACGTTGTTTATTCAAATACCCATCACTTCCCTTAACTTGAGACAACCTGGCCAGTATTCTCCCAAAATTCCTCGCCCTCTCAGCCTCTCTGTAGAGCTCTTGAATCCAAGAGAATAATATCGACAACATCAGCTCTGAAAGAGTTGCCTCCACGACAGTTCTGTGTCACCCGATACCGATATCTCAACACCCAGTATTTAACTCCATACCCCATACTCTACTTCCTCGGTAACAGATTGAACAAGGAATACCACTGCAACAGACAAAGGCACCATCTCGTTTTCAGTAGAAAGACAGAGCCTATCTTCTGTTTCAAGCCTTATGCACCAGAGCCATTACGAACTTCATGCAGCATCTTGACTGATTCAAACTACCACCAATTTCCATTGGAACTCCTACACTGTCCACGTGCTCTGTGCCATCTCATTCATAAAACCCATAGATCTTTCCTTCACTCTCCTGCCTTGCTTTGTTCTGCATGGGCAGAAACAAACTCTACTCCCTCTAATTCCTGATCTACAAGGTAAGAACTCTCGAGTTACATTCCTCTTTGTTTCCTTGGTCCGAGAATCCACTGTGCCTAACTTCCTCTTTCGATTGTTCATGCATGGCTAGAGTGTAACCAGAGAGCAGAACCCAAAAGAAACAGTAGCTACGGCCACCTACTGCATCCCCCATTCGAGAATCAACTCAGGTAGTATTATAGAAATGCTTTGTCACATGTCCATTGCTCTGTGGTGCTGATATTGTCAACAGACTTACACTTCAACACTCATGCTCTTTCCATGCTCGAATCCCATCATGCAGCCCTGTAGGTTTTACTCCAAGGAGATCCCTGAGTAGAGCTGCAAAACTCCTTCTGAAACTCAACTAGAAGGTAAGGTTTCTGAGACAAATTCTCCTCTTGTTCTGTCATAGTTTCCACTGATTAACCAAGCCTAACATTAAAGGGGTTCTACCTCAGACGTGTTAAGTAGTCAAAGTACAAGGAGCCTGGGGACTGCCTGGACCAACGAGAAGCAAAAGAAAGCAACTAGACTAGCACTGGTAAGCTATACTAAACTGATTCTGCGATAAAAGAACAGGATAACATCAACCTGTTTAATTCAGTTGCCATTATTCGAGTTCTGTGTGAGAGTTATTTAGGGAGTTGTTTAAGTGGTTTGGGTCTGTTGGATCTTGTAGAGAAGAAAAAAAAAAACTATCACACCCCTAGGCTTCTGAAGTGGGTAACGAGAGAAAACTAAAAGAATCAACTTCTTAGCAACAGAGAGAAGCAACAAAGGTGATGATATCAGCTTGTGTTTTTCAGACCTGCAGTTTCCTTCTTAAAACTTGTGTATTCCGGTATTCGCATTTCCCAGGGTATAGTCTTGTTGTGGTGGGATTGCTTCGAGAATAAAACTACCTTAAACTAACTAACTAAGCAATTACAGAAACTCTGAAGAAAAAGAAATAGCAACAGATCACAAAAGAAAGAAAACATTGTGAAAGTAATGCATCAGCTCATACTTCAGTTTCTGAAATTTTACCCCAGTAGTAATCTCTGTGAGTTTAACAAGTTACTTGGGTTGCCTGGAATATAAAATCGTGTTGGAACCCTTAATTAAATAACCCAGTAAAGAGGGGGAAGATAGGAGTCAAGTTAATAACCGGAAAGAGAAAAAAAGAGATGATTATATCAGCTTGGTACTTTGGTCCTTTTTCTGCAGAATATAGATTTGTGCATGGTGGGTTTTCAGTGGGTTTTAACAGAGCTGTCTTAGGATGTTTTGAGTTGAGATAAGGCTAGAACACATAATTGAACTGAAGAACATAGTGGAACAGATTGGAAGACAAAGCATTGCCTAAACAGATAGGCTAGAAGAGAAGTTGACAGAAGACTAGCTCCTCGGTTTCAGTTTTGGAGATTCTCGAGATTCTGTATAAGTGTATTTAAGTGGGTACAATAGCATAATCTGGGTTGTCTTAGGACTAGTACTGTAACAAAACACACCATTAAGTAACTAAAGCAGTAAGGGAAAATAAGATACAGACTAGGTAATCGAGGTACCATAACAGAAGAAAAAAAACCCATAACAGTTTCAGGTTCAGACTGTTGAATTCAGTTGCAGGTTTCTGTCATTTGGGATCTGCTTTGGGGATTAAAACTGTGTCAAGACAGCTACTAAGTAGCTAGGTTAATGAGCGTGAGGGAAAAACAAAGGAAAGAACAAACATGATCTGTAACAGAAGGAAAACCATAACCGAAAGGAATGCATCAACCATATCTCAATTTCTGAAATTTTACCTCTGTAACAGCCCCTGTAAGTTTAACAAGGTTATGGGGTTGCTTCTAAGTTTAGAATATAACAAGAACCTTTGCTTACACAAGTGAGTGCCTTGGGATGGGTTGTGAGACAGATTGTGGGTTGACAGAAAGAGATCAAGAGAGTTATCAGTTTCAGTTCCGATTTCAGATTTTTACTTCTGTCTTTCTTTTCTTCAGTTTCGTGAGGTTCTGTACAGAGGAGCAGGTAACTGTTTATTTGTGAAGTTCGGGTTTAAAACATAGATAAGACACACAACTGGGTAAGAAGTGCATAGGGGAAAGATTTAGTGACAGTTGGGTGAGAGACAGAATGAAATAAAAGGTCAGATAACATAAGGCAATACGGCAGTTTGAGAGTTGTTTTCTGAGAGTGGCCCTCTGTATGATTATGTGACAGTGAGCTGTTTGGGGTTGGTTACGAATTTAAACTAGGGTATAATGCTCAACTATATAGGTAAACACCTTGGGAGAGATTGAAAGAAATAATTATGATTAAACAGAAAAGAATCAAGGAGAAGGCATCTTATTTCATGGTGTGCAGTTCAGTTTTCTGATTTCCTTCTTTGTATCTGTCTCTGTGTAACAGATTCTTTTCTGAGGCATTAGGAGTATAGTGGTGTCTTAGGTGTGAACTATAACATTATTACAGAGGTAATTTAAGTGGCAAAATCCTTGGGGGATTTAGGAATCAAACAACCGATGGAAAACAGAAGAAAAATATATATACACAGTTGTTGGTTTTCTGGATTTTAGCCTCTTGCCTCTGTATGATGGATTTCCAGAGGGATTAATGGAGTTGTTTTGGGGCTGGGTTCTAGTTGTGGCTACCCGACATACTTAGCTTACTTGGCAAGTAACTTGGGAAACGTTGGACAGCAGATTTGTGAATGAACAGATGGGAAAGAAGAAGAGATACTTAAGTCATGTCTCAGATTTGCTATATAACTGTATTACCTCTGTAGAACTATCACCAGTAGGTATAAGGGGGGGGGGGGGGGTTAATGACTTATGTGTGAACTTATAATCTAGCTACACCCACAACTAGTGGGATGAACCCTACAGAAAAGAAACAAAAAACTGCACTACCTAACAACAATAACCAAGAAAGAATGTGTAATTTGTGGTTTCAGTTTCTTTGATATTATAGTTATGCTACAAGAGTATTATAAGGGGGATTCAGGTTAATAACGAACCCAAACCATAGCTAATAACATAACTAGGTTAGCAAAACCATGTGGAGAAGGTTGAACATCCATTTTATACCTTAAAGAGGACGTTTAGTGATATACTTGGGTTTCAAACTTAGAAACTTTTGGACTGCTGCATAAATGGGTTTAGGAATATTCTATGACCCATATTATCATTATACAAGGGTTAAAGTATTACTCACCTATTTATCTAAGGAGGGAGTACACATTAGACATGTTATATACATGTTAAATAAACTTGTTACATAACTAGCGCTTAAAACACTTTTAAACATTACCTAAGGAACAAAAGACTTAGTTAACATATAAAACAAGTTGTGGGTGTCCTAGGGGTAAGATAAGCCTAGGATGAACGTATGTGAAGTTCTAGGACACAATATAAACTAGCATGTAACAACATGCCTAAGGAATAACATACGATATAAAGTGTCGTCACATAAAAAACGAACTGACACATTGTTTTAATTAACTCTAGGACCGTAGCGTGCTCCGACCGGGACTCCGAGTGTGAGACGACCCGTACTAGCGAAAAAGGTATGGACATGTGTGGTTCGTATGTTGCCGTGTTACACGGCTTGTGTGCTGTGTGCCTTGTTTGACAAATGACCATAAGACTAGCATGAAATTTGATTGCTTGTTATGACTTGTTTATATGCTTGTTACATATATCTTTACTGCATATTACTTGCGCGCACACAGTAGTGTAGTCCCTTCTCGTTTATGAACTTGAGATGAATGAAACACAACGAACTACGCCAACAAAACGAAACAACTATACAAGAAGAAGACTCCTCTTAAACTATAGAGGACTTCTAATGACACCCACTATGGTGTCGAACTATAATGATAATGCAAAGTAAAATACCTATTGGTGGAGCACATCCTGAAGTCTAGAGACGACCCCGCTTCCTCGACGCACGACGCCGGGAATGGAGGATTAGCTATGGAGAAGACGTTCGTCAACTTGTGGTGATAAGAGAATTCACAAATAAACCTTAAAGAAACAAGGAAAAGATTAACACCTACAAGATATGGTCACGGGATTTGAACGTACCCTAGACCTGGTGCAAGGAGAGAAGAAAATATACATTATGGGAACAAGAGAAAAGAAATGAAAAAACACAATGCTCGAACGATCCCATAGTGAGGATCATAGGTAAACATACCTATGCGCGTGTTTGATGACTTACATAATTGTTGTGTGCCATACTAGCAGCTTGATGTGCTTGGTTGCGTGTTTGATGTTGCTATGATGCCAATATGTGATGCTTGGATGCTTGTTACTAAGGTTTTGCTACCTTAAGTGTGTATGATATCATGATATATTGTGGTGTGCTTTACTGCTTTATTATAGCATGTAAATTGACTTAATAATATTCGAACCAAGTAGTCGTGTGGCCGGCAACATGCGGGCTACACACGTTCATACTCAGCGTAGTTTGCTGAGTCCTTCCCAACCCAAATTTTACAGGTATTATGCCGGACGATAACGGAGCGTAGGCGAGGCGATGGCTACCATGGGGGTAGTCCATCAGGGCATAACGTTTGAGGATGTGGCCGTATGTTTAATGTACCCGAGATGTAATTTCAGTTTATAATTTGGCAATTTGTGGAGACACTCAACATTTGGAATTGGATTATATTGTATATGAATTTTGGTGAGAGCTGTTTCCAGTCATGCAGACCGTAACTTGATGTTGGTAGAGTGGTCATGTCAACCACGTGGGTGGTTGGCGTCTGTAGCACCCGATGGAGTTTATACCGCTGCAAGTTAACTTATGATATTGTCAGGCGCTTCATAAATCTATGGATGTTTTATTCAGGGGTGTTACAGAAAGTGGTATCAGAGCGTAGTTGCGCTCTGATGACTGGAACAGAGAAGTACCGAGCATAGGAAACTGAATTGGGGAAACGAGGTTAAGGGTTTAGTATGTGAGGCGCGATAGTTAGGATTCTTCCCCAGTAAATACTGGATACCTAACAGACACCTACACCCAACCCCTACGTACCAAGAGTCCATTTCAAATCATAAGAAAAAAAAACGCCGGAGAGGTCGAAAGCCTCCTCACACCCGGGAAAACCCGATCCGGCAATAACTTAATGTATTACCCCATGAAGAAAAGACTATATCATACAACAGTCCCAAGATTTGAAGCTCTGACTAGAGCGTGAAGTTCAAAGACATCACCAAAGGAAAAAAAATAAAAAATACCCATTGAGGGACCAATTTTAGCGACAACTTGGGTCGACATGCTAGCAGTCGATAGGACAAACCACACAAGCAAAGAGGACCGAAATACCCTAAAAACATGTAACAATTAATTAAGCCAAGGATGGGAATTGAGATAAATTCTACAATTCGAACACTTGAGAGAGTACTTTAAGATAAGACAATGAAATAAGAGAATATAGCTCAAGACGAAATTACACCATAAAATTGGTACGACCTATTATGCTTAACGAAGCATAACACAATGTTACACACTAAAGTATAATAATACGGAAGGGAATTCAATTAATTCCCTACCCCAACACAAGGCAAACAGATAAGAAAAATGGCAATGAATCCGCCACTATGTTCAAACATCTATCAAATATTTTGTTCAAGGAGACCAAATAAAAGGAGTTGTAGGCCATAGAGAATTAGTTTCGATCATGGAGGAACAAGTTCCGAAAGAGGAACTGTTAAAAACAACCGCAAGCAATACAACGTAACTGTGGAATTCAAGTTTATAAAAAGATAACACCTTTGGATCAGGTGTATAGCATTAACTATGGTTATGAAGGAAATGATCACACATGCAACGTTATGCACTAACGATATATGATAGTATTATTTAACATTTGGTATTGTACCATATATTACATATCACGTTATACATTTAAATAAACTATACTTTAAATTACACTGTATGACTTATAGCATATATATCTTTATACTAATGTCATAACACTTGTCATTTATCATTTCATGATATTAAAACCATATTGTATACACTTATATATATACATATATTCTCGGTTTTACACATATATATATTTATATATGTAGGTTTTTATTTGATTTAATCATATAATATATAGTTGCTTGTATGGTGACAGTGGTATTTCTTAAACTCCCATTCAAGGTATAAGTGGTCAACTTGACCTCTTGGTCAAATTAGTTGACTTAGTCAAGCATGTTGACTTGACTAGTTTACCCAAGCACTTAGTTTACGACATTCATCATTAATACATGGTATTATATAATTCATGTACTTTCCAATATGCTACTCTTGATTGTATAATTTACAGTTGTATCAAATCTATTCATTTATAACACCCTCATTAAATATTTATGGCTCTCAACCATATTTTATACGCATTTCCTAATATATTAGTCACGCCTTATGCACATACAAATATACGTGAATTATAAAACTCCTTTCATTAAGTGTTACATTTCATTATTTTATGTAAGGTGATTATTCTTACTAGTTTGTAGTATAATATACAAACTTATATTAAGACTCCTCTTCTTAATATCATGTAACATTGGTATAAACACAAAAATAAACTTTTAAAGTTTATTCATTATACTCATTACCTTGTAAGTTCATTTATTCATTATTATCACATTTGTTTTATTTGAATATTCTTACTATACACGTATTATACCCAATTTAAATACCAATTGTATATATATAAAGTTATATATATATATACACCTTCTTACTTCAAATGTTTGTCAAGGTTAATATTACTTAGCCAAGCAATTTCTAACCTTATGGTTCGAATTCAATTATACATATCGCATAATTTAATTTCCTATTTAGTATAACAACCGTGACAAAAACAAAAGAGGGGCAATTACCGAATATAAATCTTGGATTAAGATATAAGTAGCGACAAGAAAATATCACTCATAAAAAGGACAGTGATGTGGGTTCACTATCCTAAGTGACGGTAATACAGTTCTCCAATACAAGAATATTCGAACATGCGACATCTAGATAAATTCTAGGCATACACTAGTACCTAAAAGGCTTGTAACACTGGACAAATTATTCACTATAACACTGGGGTTGAACCTTAGGCAAGAAGATTAAGAGAACCTAATCATATGGGGAGACATTGAATACGGTGCGGATGGATCACCTATATCCATACTATATATATGAATACGGTGCGGATGGATCACCTATATCCATTACTATATCTATGAATACGGTGCGGGATGGATCACCTATATCCATACTATATCTATGAATACGGTGCGGATGGATCACCTATATCCATACTATATCTATGAATACGGTGCGGATGGATCACCTATATCCATATATATCTGAATACGGTGCGGATGGATCACCTATATCCATACTATATCTATGAATACGGTGCGGATGGATCACCTATATCCATATCTATATCTATGAATACGGTGCGGATGGATCACCTATATCCATATCTATGTATCTATGAACCTATATCCATACTATATCTATGAATACGGTGCGGATGGATCACCTATATCCATACTATATCTATGAATACGGTGCGGATGGATCACCTATATCCATACTATATCTATGAATACGGTGCGGATGGATCACCTATATCCATACTATATCTTGAATACGGTGCGGATGGATCACCTATATCCATACTATATCTATGAATACGGTGCGGATGGATCACCTATATCCATATCTGTAAATACGGTGCGGATGGATCACCTATATCCATACTACATCTCCCTATATGAGAACCTAAAATGAAAAGAACTCATAATGCCAGAAGGATATGAATGTATGTACCAATATACCATTTAACTAATGGGAACAACCATATGTGCATATATAAGACAAAAGGGTATTATAACCCAAATACGACCTTGGAACTTATAACACATAAGTATACACATTTGGATATATACATAGTTGGAAAAAAATTAAATTGGTTGATTGGTTGTTGGACGTGCGAGGTTGAACTTAACCCTGGTCAGGTCAAGTGATACTGAGCCCAAATTGGGGTGGAGGGATAGTTCAACACTTACGCTGACCACGTAAGGGTTGGATAACTCTCGAAACCTCCTACAAGTGGACACATGAAACTACAAAAAAAAAAAAACGAAGAATGCAAAATCGATGTAGACGATACGAGCGGGTGGAATACATTGATACATGATGCGGAATCTAGAGACTACAACCACAGAAACTTCTAACATATATAATTTGGCAACCTTTTGACTGAAACCAATTGAAGTCAACCAACAGGGTTAAGGCCATAATTGGGATGAAAAAAAATATAAAAATAAATAAAAATAAAGATACTTAGAGACGAAAGACCTCTAATTTGGTTGTACACATTAAAGGATAAAAGATAGTAGTAATGCTAGGAGAGTAAACTAGCTAGCTACACATAAATATGAGTAGTAACAAAAAAAAACTAAACCAATCGTGGTAACAATGACATGTCGATAACATTCGAATACCAAGAACTAAATCATTAACGCCAAAAGGGTCAGCCAGAAAAAAAATCTAGACGCTTAGAAGCGCACCAAAAGCATGAATATCCCATATTACCCCATATTAGCCAAGAGACTAGGCGGAAGAAACAATTAAACCATCCACTACCTTGGAAGACATGGTAAGGGAAAGCTAAACCTTAAGGTAATCAGAGTCGCACAGCAGAAGCTGGTGGACCATATCGCACATCAGAAGCTGGTGGACCATATCGCACATCTTCCAGTTGAGTAACAAGTGACCTATCAGCTAATACCTTAAACCTAGAGAGGCTAAACCCGAATCCGTTTCTAGGTCGGTACGACTACCGATAAGAGTCTTTTGGATACATAAACTAAACCCTTAACATGATCAAGGCCTTTAATGAGAGTATAATGTAAGTTAAATTGCATAGGAACTAGAATACTACATGAGAGTTAAAACAACTTGAACCAAGGTTCTAGGATGCCATAAAAAGGATTACGTGGGCGTAATCCACTTTTAAGGGGGGTAGGCGTGTTTCGCTCTTGCTATTTTGTTGCTAGGTTGATGTGTTATGTTTGATTTTGCTATCGTTTGACGTGTTATGTTTGAGTGCTATGTCTTTCTATTCGCATTGTTTTGGATGCACTGTGGTTATGAATGAATGTTGTATGTTGGCTTTTATGGTGTGACATGTTGATTGCTGCATTGGTGTGCTTTAAACACTTGAAATGTAGTTGGTGATGTACACGTGAACTATGGTGTACGTATGTCCCTTGAGACTTGGGATATATAAATGTATGTGTGATTGGTTTGGATTGGAGAACCAGTGGTAGAATGGAAGGTTAGGAAAAAATGTTGGAACTTTAGAATTGATAGGATTTAATGGATTAGAACCCTGAGATTTGTTTGGGTGGTTAGATAGAAATTCGATTAAGACAACTTCGGGACGAAGTTCTTTGAAGGGGGGTAGACTGAAATACCCCGAGTAATTACCACTTTAAGTTAGTGAAGATTAAATTAAACTATGTGCAAAAATATATGTACGTAACGTTATGATACCGTAACGCTGAAATAAAAATGATAACGTCGCATAATTTCGTTACAAAAAAATATAATAACACGATATAATATATAGTCGTATATATATCGTAACGTTGTAAATAAATGCCAATAACGCTGCATAACGGCGTTACAAAAAAATATAGAGTCACATGACATAATATATAGTCATACATATATAGATAATAATGTATAACTTATACAAAAACAAAGAGAAAGAAAAAGGAGCAAAGACGCTCCCGCTGAAGTTCAAACCCGAGACCTCCCGTACTTCCCCCAAGTGCTTAACCGGTTGAGCTGTGCTCGTATTCAGCTACTAACTCACACGAATTAGAATTAGTACCGAATTGATCAAGGGAAATGGAAAACTAATGGGATCAGACACGTGCTCTCCATATCACCGATTCCTTCTTTCTTCCCTGATGAAGAACTGATTTGAACAAAAAAGAAAATATAGCTACCAGAGGAAACCAATACTGGAGCGATAGACGTTGTTTATTCAAATACCCATCACTTCCCTTAACTTGAGACAACCTGGCCAGTATTCTTCCCAAAATTCCTCGCCCTCTCAGCCTCTCTGTAGAGCTCTTGAATCCAAGAGAATAATATCGACAACATCAGCTGAAAGAGTCGCCTCCACGACAGTCCTGTGTCACCCGATACCGATATCTCAACACCCAGTATTTAACTCCATACCCCATACTCTACTTCCTCGGTAACAGATTGAACAAGGAATACCACTGCAACAGACAAAGGCACCATCTCGTTTTCAGTAGAAAGACAGAGCCTATCTTCTGTTTCAAGCCTTATGCACCAGAGCCATTACGAACTTCCATGCAGCATCTTGACTGATTCAAACTACCACCAATTTCCATTGGAACTCCTACACTGTCCACGTGCTCTGTGCCATCTCATTCAAAAACCCATAGATCTTTCCTTCACTCTCCTGACTTGCTTTGTTCTGCATGGGCAGGAACAAACTCTACTCCCTCTAATTCCTGATCTACAAGGTAAGAACTCTCGAGTTACATTCCTCTTCTGTTTCCTTGGTCCGAGAATCCACTGCTGCCTAACTTCCTCTTTTCGATTGTTCATGCATGGCTAGAGTGTAACCAGAGAGCAGAACCCAAAAGAAACAGTAGCTACGGCCACCTGCTGCATCCCCCATTCGAGAATCAACTCAGGTAGTATTATAGAAATGCTTTGGCACATGTCCATTGCTCTGTGGTGCTGATATTGTCAACAGACTTACACTTCAACACTCATGCTCCTTTCCATGCTCGAATCCCATCATGCAGCCCTGTAGGTTTTACTCCAAGGAGATCCCTGAGTAGAGCTGCAAAACTCCTTCTGAAACTCAACTAGAAGGTAAGGTTTCTGAGACAAATTCTCCTCTTGTTCTGTCATAGTTTCCACTGATTAACCAAGCCTAACATTAAAGGGGTTCTACCTCAGACGTGTTAAGTAGTCAAAGTACAAGGAGCCTGGGGACTGCCTGGACCAACGAGAAAACAAAAGAAAGCAACTAGACTAGCACTGGTAAGCTATACTAAACTGATTCTGCGATAAAAGAACAGGATAACATCAACCTGTTTAATTCAGTTGCCATTATTCGAGTTCTGTGTGAGAGTTCTTTAGGGAGTTGTTTAAGTGGTTTGGGTCTGTTGGATCTTGTAGAGAAGAAAAAAAAACTATCACACCCTAGGCTTCTGAAGTGGGTAACGAGAGAAAACTAAAAGAATCAACTTCTTAGCAACAGAGAGAAGCAACAAAGGTGATGATATCAGCTTGTGTTTTTCAGACCTGCAATTTCCTTCTTAAAACTTGTGTATTCCGGTATTCGCATTTCCCAGGGTATAGTCTTGTTGTGGTGGGATTGCTTCGAGAATAAAACTACCTTAAACTAAGTAACTAAGCAATTACAGAACTCTGAAGAAAAAGAAATAGCAACAGATCACAAAAGAAAGAAAACAGTGGGAAAGTAATGCATCAGCTCATACTTCAGTTTCTGAAATTTTACCCCAGTAGTAATCTCTGTGAGTTTAACAAGTTACTTGGGTTGCCTGGAATATAAAATCGTGTTGGAACCCTTAATTAAATAACCCAGTAAAGAGGGGAAGATAGGAGTCAAGTTTAATAACCGGAAAGAGAAAAAAAGAGATGAATTATATCAGCTTGGTACTTTGGTCCTTTTTCTGCAGAATATAGATTTGTGCATGGTGGGTTTTCAGTGGGTTTTAACAGAGCTGTCTTAGGATGTTTTGAGTTGAGATAAGGCTAGAAACATAACTGAACTGAAGAACATCGTGGAACAGATTGGAAGACAAAGCATTGCCTAAACAGATAGGCTAGAAGAGAAGTTGACAGAAGACTAGCTCCTGGGTTTCAGTTTTGGAGATTCTCGAGATTCTGTATAAGTGTATTTAAGTGGGTACAATAGCATAATCTTGGGTTGTCTTAGGACTAGTACTGTAAAAAACACACCATTAAGTAACTAAAGCAGTAAGGGAAAATAAGATACAGACTAGGTAATCGAGGTACCATAACAGAAGAAAAAAAAACCCATAACAGTTGGTTCAGACTGTTGAATTCAGTTGCAGGTTTCTGTCATTTGGGATCTGCTTTGGGGATTAAAACTGTGTCAAGACAGCTACTAAGTAGCTAGGTTAATGAGCGTGAGGGAAAAACAAAGGAAAGAACAAACATGATCTGTAACAGAAGGAAAACCAACCGAAGGAATGCATCAACCATATCTCAATTTCTGAAATTTTACCTCTGTAACAGCCCCTGTAAGTTTAACAAGGTTATGGGGTTGCTTCTAAGTTTAGAATATAACAAGAACCTTTGCTTACACAAGTGAGTGCCTTGGGATGGGTTGTGAGAGTGTGGGTTGACAGAAAGAGATCAAGAGAGTTATCAGTTTCAGTTCCGATTTCAGATTTTTACTTCTGTCTTTCTTTTTCTTCAGTTTCGTGAGGTTCTGTACAGAGGAGCAGGTAACTGTTTATTTGTGAAGTTCGGGTTTAAACATAGATAAGACACACAACTGGGTAAGAAGTGCATAGGGGAAAGATTTAGTGACAGTTGGGTGAGAGACAGAATGAAATAAAAGGTCAGATAACATAAGGCAATACGGCAGTTTGAGAGTTGTTTTTCTGAGAGTGGCCCTCTGTATGATTATGTGACAGTGAGCTGTTTGGGGTTGGTTACGAATTTAAACTAGGGTATAATGCTCAACTATATAGGTAAACACCTTGGGAGAGATTGAAAGAAATAATTATGATTAAACAGAAAAGAATCAAGGAGAAGGCATCTGATTTCATGGTGTGCAGTTCAGTTTTCTGATTTCCTTCTTTGTATCTGTCTCTGTGTAACAGATTCTTTTCTGAGGCATTAGGAGTATAGTGGTGTCTTAGGTGTGAACTATAAACATTATTACAGAGGTAATTTAAGTGGCAAAATCCTTGGGGGATTTAGGAATCAAACAACCGATGGAAAACAGAAGAAAAAATATATATACACAGTTGTTGGTTTTCTGGATTTTAGCCTCTTGCCTCTGTATGATGGATTTCCAGAGGGATTAATGGAGTTGTTTTGGGGCTGGGTTCTAGTTGTGGCTACCCGACATACTTAGCTAACTTGGCAAGTAACTTGGGAAACGTTGGACAGCAGATTTGTGAATGAACAGATGGGAAAGAAGAAGAGATACTTAAGTCATGTCTCAGATTTGCTATAACTGTATTACCTCTGTAGAACTATCACCAGTAGGTATAAGGGGGGGGGGGGGGTTTAATGACTTATGTGTGAACTTATAATCTAGCTAACACCCACAACTAGTGGGATGAACCCTACAGAAAAGAAACAAACCTAAACTGCACTACCTAACAACAATAACCAAGAAAGAATGTGTAATTTGTGGTTTCAGTTTTCTTTGATACTATAGTTATGCTACAAGAGTATTATAAGGGGAATTCAGGTTTAATAACGAACCCAAACCATAGCTAATAAACATAACTAGGTTAGCGAAACATGTGGAGAAGGTTGAACATCCATTATTACCTTAAAGAGGACGTTTAGTGATATACTTGGGTTTCAAACTTAGAAACTTTTGGACTGCTGCATAAATGGGTTTAGGAATATTCTATGACACATATTATCATTATACAAGGGTTAAAGTATTACTCACCTATTTATCTAAGGAGGGAGTACACATTAGACATGTTATATACATGTTAAATAAACTTGTTACATAACTAGCGCTTAAAACACTTTTAAACATTACCTAAGGAACAAAAGACTTAGTTAACATAAAAACAAGTTGTGGGTGTCCTAGGGGTAAGATAAGCCTAGGATGAACGTATGTGAAGTTCTAGGACACAATATAAACTAAGCATGTAACAACATGCCTAAGGAATAACATACGATATAAAGTGTCGTCACATAAAATAACAACTGACACATTGTTTTAATTAACTCTAGGACCGTAGCGTGCTCCGACCGGGACTCCGAGTGTGAGACGACCCGTACTAGCGAAAAAGGTATGGACATGTGTGGTTCGTATGTTGCCGTGTTACACGGCTTGTGTGCTGTGTGCCTTGTTTGACAAATGACCATAAGACTAGCATGAATTTGATTGCTTGTTATGACTTGTTTATATGCTTGTTACATATATCTTTACTGCATATTACTTGCGCGCACACAGTAGTGTAGTCCCTTTCTCGTTTATGAACTTGAGATGAAACACAACGAACTACGCCAACAAAACGAAACAACTATACAAGAAGAAGACTCCTCTTAAACTATAGAGGACTTCTAATGACACCCACTATGGTGTCGAACTTATAATGATAATGCAAAGTAAAATACCTATTGGTGGAGCACATCCTGAAGTCTAGAGACGACCCCGCTTCCTCGACGCACGACGCCGGGAATGGAGGATTAGCTATGGAGAAGACGTTCGTCAACTTGTGGTGATAAGAGAATTCACAAATAAACCTTAAAGAAACAAGGAAAAGATTAACACCTACAAGATATGGTCACGGGATTTGAACCGTACCCCTAGACCTGGTGCAAGGAAAGAGAAGAAAATATACATTATGGGAACAAGAGAAAAGAAATGAAAACACACAACGCTCGAACGATCCCATAGTGAGGATCATAGGTAAACATACCTATGCGCGTGTTTGATGACTTACATAATTGTTGTGTGCCATACTAGCAGCTTGATGTGCTTGGTTGCGTGTTTGATGTTGCTATGATGCCAATATGTGATGCTTGGATGCTTGTTACTAAGGTTTTGCTACCTTAAGTGTGTATGATATCATGATATATTGTGGTGTGCTTTACTGCTTTATTATAGCATGTAAATTGACTTAATAATATTCGACCAAGTAGTCGTGTGGCCCGGCAACATGCGGGCTACACACGTTCATACCCAGCGTAGTTTGCTGAGTCCTTCCCAACCCAAATTTTTACAGGTATTATGCCGGACGATAACGGAGCGTAGGCGGGATGGCTACCATGGGGGTAGTCCATCAGGGCATAACGTTTGAGGATGTGGCCGTATGTTTAATGTACCCGAGATGTAATTTTCAGTTTATAATTTGGCAATTTGTTGTAGACACTCAACATTTGGAATTGGATCTTATATGTATATGAATTTTGGTGAGAGCTGTTTCCAGTCATGCAGACCGTAACTTGATGTTGGTAGAGTGGTCATGTCAACACGTGGTGGTGGCGTCTGTAGCACCCGGATGGAGTTTATACCACTGCAGAAGTTAACTTATGATATTGTCAGGCGCTTCATTAAATCTATGGATGTTATTCAGGGGGTGTTACAGAAAGTGGTATCGAGCGTCGTTGCGCTCTGATGACTGGAACAGAGATAGAGTACCGAGCATAGGAAACCTAATCGGGGAAACGAGGTTAAGGGTTTAGTATGTGAGGCGCGATAGTAGGATTCTTCCCAGTAAATACTGGATACCTAACAGACACCTACACCCAACCCCCTACGTACCAAAGAGTCCATTTCAAATCATAGAAAAAACAAACGCCGGAGAGGTCGAAAGCCTCCTCACACCGGAAAACCCGACGGCAATAACTTAATGTTATTACCCCATGAAGAAAAAGACTATATCATACAACAGTCCAAGATTTGAAGCTCTGACTAGGCGTGAAGTCAAAGACATCACCAAAGGAAAAAAAATATAAAAAATACCATTGAGGGACCAATTTTAGCGACAACTTGGGTCGACATGCTTAGCAGTCGATAGGACCAACCACACAAGCAAAGAGGACCGAAATACCCTAAAATACATGTTAAGCATTAATTAAGCCAAGGATGGGAATGAGATAAATTCTACAATTCGAACATTGAGAGAGTACTTTAAGATAAGACAAATGAAATAAGAGAATATAGCTCAAGACGAAATTACACCATAAAATTGGTACGACTATTATGATTAACGAAGCATAACACAATTACACACTAAAGTATAATAATACGGAATTCAATTAATTCCCTACCCCAACACAAGGCAAACAGATAAGAAAAATGGCAATGAAATCCGCCACTATGTTCAAACATCTATCAAAATTGTGGTCAAGGAGACCAAATAAAAGGAGTTGTAGGCCATAGAGAATAAGTTCGATCATGGGAACAAGTTCCGAAAGAGGAAACTGTAAAAACAACCGCAAGCAATACAACGGTAACGTGGAATTCAAGTTTATAAAAAGATAAACCCCTTTGGATCAGGTGGTATAGCATTAACTATGGTTATGAAGGAAATGATCACACATGCAACGTATGCACTAACGATATATGATAGTAGTTAACCATTTGGTATTGTACCATATATTACAATCACGTTATACATTTAAATAAACTATACTTTAAATTACACTGTATGACTTATAGCAGATATATTTATACTAATGTCTAACACTTGTCATTTATTTCATGATATTAAAACCATATTGTATCTTATATATATACATATATTCTCGGTTTTACACATATATATATTATATATGTAGGTTTTATTTGAGATTTAATCATATATATAGTTGCTTGTATGGTGACAGTGGTATTTCTTAAACTCCCATTCAAGGTATAAGTTGGTCAACTTGACCTCTTGGTCAAATTAGTTGACTTAGTCAAGCATGTTGACTTGACTAGTTTACCCAAGCACTTTAGTTTACGACATTCATCATAATACATGGTATTATATAATTCATGTACTTTCCAATATGCTACTCTTGATTGTATAATTTACAGTTTATCAACTCTATTCATTTATAACACCCCTCATTAAATATATGGCTCTCAACCATATTTTATACGCATTTCCTACATATATTAGTCACGCCTTTATGCACATACAAATATACGTGAATTATAAAACTCCTTTCATTAAGTGTTACATTTCATTATTTTATGTAAGGTGATTATTCTTACTAGTTTGTAGTATAATATACAAACTTATATTAAGACTCCTATCTTAATATCATGTAACATTGGTATAACACCAAAATAAACTTTTAAAGTTTATTCATTATACTCATTACCTTGTAAGTTCATTTATTCATTATTATCACATTTGTTTTATTTGAATATTCTTACTTATACACGTATTATACCCAATTTAAATACCAATTGTATATATATAAAAGTATATATATATATATACACCTTCTTACTTCAAATGTTTGTCAAGGTTAATATTACTTAGCCAAGCAATTTCTAACCTTATGGTTCGAATTCAATTATACAATATCGCATAATTTAATTTCCCTTATTTAGTATAACAACCGTGACAAAAACAAAAGAGGGGCAATTACCGAATATAAATCTTGGATTAAGATATAAGTAGCGACAAGAAAATATCACTCATAAAAAGGACAGTGATGTGGGCTTCACTATCCTAAGTGACGGTAATACAGTTCTCCAATACAAGAATATTCGAACATGCGACGTCCTAGATAAATTCTAGGCATACACTAGTACCTAAAAGGCTTGTATACACTGGACAAATTATTCACTATAACACCTGGGGTTGAACCTTAGGCAAGAAGATTAAGAGAACCTAATCATATGGGGAGACATTGAATACGGTGCGGATGGATCACCTATATCCATACTATATCTATGAATACGGTGCGGATGGATCACCTATATCCATACTATATCTATGAATACGGTGCGGATGGATCACCTATATCCATACTATATCTATGAATACGGTGCGGATGGATCACCTATATCCATACTATATCTATGAATACGGTGCGGATGGATCACCTATATCCATACTATATCTATGAATACGGTGCGGATGGATCACCTATATCCATACTATATCTATGAATACGGTGCGGATGGATCACCTATATCCATATCTGTATCTATGAATACGGTGCGGATGGATCACCTATATCCATATCTGTATCTATGAACCTATATCCATACTATATCTATGAATACGGTGCGGATGGATCACCTATATCCATACTATATCTATGAATACGGTGCGGATGGATCACCTATATCCATACTATATCTATGAATACGGTGCGGATGGATCACCTATATCCATACTATATCTATGAATACGGTGCGGATGGATCACCTATATCCATACTATATCTATGAATACGGTGCGGATGGATCACCTATATCCATATCTGTAAATACGGTGCGGATGGATCACCTATATCCATACTACATCTCCCTATATGAGAACCTAAAATGAAAAGAACTCATAATGCCAGAAGGATATGAATGTATGTACCAATATACCATTTAACTAATGGGAACAACCATATGTGCATATATAAGACAAAAGGGTATTATAACCCAAATACGACCTTGGAACTTATAACACATAAGTATACACATTTGGATATATACATAGTTGGAAAAAAATTAAATTGGTTGATTGGTTGTTGGACGTGCGAGGTTGAACTTAACCCTGGTCAGGTCAAGTGATACTGAGCCCAAATTGGGGTGGAGGGATAGTTCAACACTTACGCTGACCACGTAAGGGTTGGATAACTCTCGAAACCTCCTACAAGTGGACACATGAAACTACAAAAAAAAAAAGAATGCAAAATCGATGTAGACGATACGAGCGGGTGGAATACATTGATACATGATGCGGAATCTAGAGACTACAACCACAGAAACTTCTAACATATATAATTTGGCAACCTTTTGACTGAAACCAATTGAAGTCAACCAACAGGGTTAAGGCCATAATTGGGCTGAAAAAAAATATAAAAATAAATAAAAATAAAGATACTTAGAGACGAAAGACCTCTAATTTGGTTGTACACATTAAAGGATAAAATAGTAGTAATGCTAGGAGAGTAAACTAGCTAGCTACACATAAATATGAGTAGTAACAAAAAAAAAACTAAACCAATCGTGGTAACAATGACATGTCGATAACATTCGAATACCAAGAACTAAATCATTAACGCCAAAAGGGTCAGCCAGAAAAAAAAATCTAGACGCTTAGAAGCGCACCAAAAGCATGAATATCCCATATTACCCCATATTAGCCAAGAGACTAGGCGGAAGAAACAATTAAACCATCCACTACCTTGGAAGACATGGTAAGGGAAAGCTAAACCTGAAGGTAATCAGAGTCGCACAGCAGAAGCTGGTGGACCATATCGCACATCAGAAGCTGGTGGACCATATCGCACATCTTCCAGTTGAGTAACAAGTGACCTATCAGCTAATACCTTAAACCTAGAGAGGCTAAACCCGAATCCGTTTCTAGGTCGGTACGACTACCGATAAGAGTCTTTTGGATACATAAACTAAACCCTTAACATGATCAAGGCCTTTAATGAGAGTATAATGTAAGTTAAATTGCATAGGAACTAGAATACTACATGAGAGTTAAAACAACTTGAACCAAGGTTCTAGGATGCCATAAAAAGGATTACGTGGGCGTAATCCACTTTTAAGGGGGGTAGGCGTGTTTCGCTCTTGCTATTTTGTTGCTAGGTTGATGTGTTATGTTTGATTTTGCTATCGTTTGACGTGTTATGTTTGAGTGCTATGTCTTTCTATTCGCATTGTTTTGGATGCACTGTGGTTATGAATGAATGTTGTATGTTGGCTTTTATGGTGTGACATGTTGATTGCTGCATTGGTGTGCTTTAAACACTTGAAATGTAGTTGGTGATGTACACGTGAACTATGGTGTACGTATGTCCCTTGAGACTTGGGATATATAAATGTATGTGTGATTGGTTTGGATTGGAGAACCAGTGGTAGAATGGAAGGTTAGGAAAAAATGTTGGAACTTTAGAATTGATAGGATTTAATGGATTAGAACCCTGAGATTTGTTTGGGTGGTTAGATAGAAATTCGATTAAGACAACTTCGGGACGAAGTTCTTTGAAGGGGGGTAGACTGAAATACCCCGAGTAATTACCACTTTAAGTTAGTGAAGATTAAATTAAACTATGTGCAAAAATATATGTACGTAACGTTATGATACCGTAACGCTGAAATAAAAATGATAACGTCGCATAATTTCGTTACAAAAAATATAATAACACGATATAATATATAGTCGTATATATATCGTAACGTTGTAAATAAATGCCAATAACGCTGCATAACGGCGTTACAAAAAAATATAGAGTCACATGACATAATATATAGTCATACATATATAGATAATAATGTATAACTTATACAAAAACAAAGAGAAAGAAAAAGGAGCAAAGACGCTCCCGCTGAAGTTCAAACCCGAGACCTCCCGTACTTCCCCCAAGTGCTTAACCGGTTGAGCTGTGCTCGTATTCAGCTACTAACTCACACGAATTAGAATTAGTACCGAATTGATCAAGGGAAATGGAAAACTAATGGGATCAGACACGTGCTCTCCATATCACCGATTCCTTCTTCTTCTTCCCTGATGAAGAACTGATTTGAACAAAAAAGAAAATATAGCTACCAGAGGAAACCAATACTGGAGCGATAGACGTTGTTTATTCAAATACCCATCACTTCCCTTAACTTGAGACAACCTGGCCAGTATTCTTCCCAAAATTCCTCGCCCTCTCAGCCTCTCTGTAGAGCTCTTGAATCCAAGAGAATAATATCGACAACATCAGCTCTGAAAGAGTCGCCTCCACGACAGTTCTGTGTCACCCGATACCGATATCTCAACACCCAGTATTTAACTCCATACCCCATACTCTACTTCCTCGGTAACAGATTGAACAAGGAATACCACTGCAACAGACAAAGGCACCATCTCGTTTTCAGTAGAAAGACAGAGCCTATCTTCTGTTTCAAGCCTTATGCACCAGAGCCATTACGAACTTCCATGCAGCATCTTGACTGATTCAAACTACCACCAATTTCCATTGGAACTCCTACACTGTCCACGTGCTCTGTGCCATCTCATTCATAAAACCCATAGATCTTTCCTTCACTCTCCTGCCTTGCTTTGTTCTGCATGGGCAGGAACAAACTCTACTCCCTCTAATTCCTGATCTACAAGGTAAGAACTCTCGAGTTACATTCCTCTTCTGTTTCCTTGGTCCGAGAATCCACTGCTGCCTAACTTCCTCTTTTCGATTGTTCATGCATGGCTAGAGTGTAACCAGAGAGCAGAACCCAAAAGAAACAGTAGCTACGGCCACCTGCTGCATCCCCCATTCGAGAATCAACTCAGGTAGTATTATAGAAATGCTTTGGCACATGTCCATTGCTCTGTGGTGCTGATATTGTCAACAGACTTACACTTCAACACTCATGCTCCTTTCCATGCTCGAATCCCATCATGCAGCCCTGTAGGTTTTACTCCAAGGAGATCCCTGAGTAGAGCTGCAAAACTGCTTCTGAAACTCAACTAGAAGGTAAGGTTTCTGAGACAAATTCTCCTCTTGTTCTGTCATAGTTTCCACTGATTAACCAAGCCTAACATTAAAGGGGTTCTACCTCAGACGTGTTAAGTAGTCAAAGTACAAGGAGCCTGGGGACTGCCTGGACCAACGAGAAAACAAAAGAAAGCAACTAGACTAGCACTGGTAAGCTATACTAAACTGATTCTGCGATAAAAGAACAGGATAACATCAACCTGTTTAATTCAGTTGCCATTATTCGAGTTCTGTGTGAGAGTTCTTTAGGGAGTTGTTTAAGTGGTTTGGGTCTGTTGGATCTTGTAGAGAAGAAAAAAAACTATCACACCCCTAGGCTTCTGAAGTGGGTAACGAGAGAAAACTAAAAGAATCAACTTCTTAGCAACAGAGAGAAGCAACAAAGGTGATGATATCAGCTTGTGTTTTTCAGACCTGCAATTTCCTTCTTAAAACTTGTGTATTCCGGTATTCGCATTTCCCAGGGTATAGTCTTGTTGTGGTGGGATTGCTTCGAGAATAAAACTACCTTAAACTAACTAACTAAGCAATTACAGAACTCTGAAGAAAAAGAAATAGCAACAGATCACAAAAGAAAGAAAACAGTGGGAAAGTAATGCATCAGCTCATACTTCAGTTTCTGAAATTTTACCCCAGTAGTAATCTCTGTGAGTTTAACAAGTTACTTGGGTTGCCTGGAATATAAAATCGTGTTGGAACCCTTAATTAAATAACCCAGTAAAGAGGGGGAAGATAGGAGTCAAGTTTAATAACCGGAAAGAGAAAAAAAGATGAATTATATCAGCTTGGTACTTTGGTCCTTTTTCTGCAGAATATAGATTTGTGCATGGTGGGTTTTCAGTGGGTTTTAACAGAGCTGTCTTAGGATGTTTTGAGTTGAGATAAGGCTAGAACACATAACTGAACTGAAGAACATCGTGGAACAGATTGGAAGACAAAGCATTGCCTAAACAGATAGGCTAGAAGAGAAGTTGACAGAAGACTAGCTCCTGGGTTTCAGTTTTGGAGATTCTCGAGATTCTGTATAAGTGTATTTAAGTGGGTACAATAGCATAATCTTGGGTTGTCTTAGGACTAGTACTGTAACAAAACACACCATTAAGTAACTAAAGCAGTAAGGGAAAATAAGATACAGACTAGGTAATCGAGGTACCATAACAGAAGAAAAAAAAACCCATAACAGTTTCAGGTTCAGACTGTTGAATTCAGTTGCAGGTTTCTGTCATTTGGGATCTGCTTTGGGGATTAAAACTGTGTCAAGACAGCTACTAAGTAGCTAGGTTAATGAGCGTGAGGGAAAAACAAAGGAAAGAACAAACATGATCTGTAACAGAAGGAAAACCATAACCGAAAGGAATGCATCAACCATATCTCAATTTCTGAAATTTTTACCTCTGTAACAGCCCCTGTAAGTTTAACAAGGTTATGGGGTTGCTTCTAAGTTTAGAATATAACAAGAACCTTTGCTTACACAAGTGAGTGCCTTGGGATGGGTTGTGAGACAGATTGTGGGTTGACAGAAAGAGATCAAGAGAGTTATCAGTTTCAGTTCCGATTTCAGATTTTTACTTCTGTCTTTCTTTTTCTTCAGTTTCGTGAGGTTCTGTACAGAGGAGCAGGTAACTGTTTATTTGTGAAGTTCGGGTTTAAAACATAGATAAGACACACAACTGGGTAAGAAGTGCATAGGGGAAAGATTTAGTGACAGTTGGGTGAGAGACAGAATGAAATAAAAGGTCAGATAACATAAGGCAATACGGCAGTTTGAGAGTTGTTTTTCTGAGAGTGGCCCTCTGTATGATTATGTGACAGTGAGCTGTTTGGGGTTGGTTACGAATTTAAACTAGGGTATAATGCTCAACTATATAGGTAAACACCTTGGGAGAGATTGAAAGAAATAATTATGATTAAACAGAAAAGAATCAAGGAGAAGGCATCTGATTTCATGGTGTGCAGTTCAGTTTTCTGATTTCCTTCTTTGTATCTGTCTCTGTGTAACAGATTCTTTTCTGAGGCATTAGGAGTATAGTGGTGTCTTAGGTGTGAACTATAAACATTATTACAGAGGTAATTTAAGTGGCAAAATCCTTGGGGGATTTAGGAATCAAACAACCGATGGAAAACAGAAGAAAAATATATATACACAGTTGTTGGTTTTCTGGATTTTAGCCTCTTGCCTCTGTATGATGGATTTCCAGAGGGATTAATGGAGTTGTTTTGGGGCTGGGTTCTAGTTGTGGCTACCCGACATACTTAGCTAACTTGGCAAGTAACTTGGGAAACGTTGGACAGCAGATTTGTGAATGAACAGATGGGAAAGAAGAAGAGATACTTAAGTCATGTCTCAGATTTGCTATAACTGTATTACCTCTGTAGAACTATCACCAGTAGGTATAAGGGGGGGGGGGGGTTTAATGACTTATGTGTGAACTTATAATCTAGCTAACACCCACAACTAGTGGGATGAACCCTACAGAAAAGAAACAAACCTAAACTGCACTACCTAACAACAATAACCAAGAAAGAATGTGTAATTTGTGGTTTCAGTTTTCTTTGATACTTATTATGCTACAAGAGTATTATAAGGGGAATTCAGGTTTAATAACGAACCCAAACCATAGCTAATAAACATAACTAGGTTAGCGAAACATGTGGAGAAGGTTGAACATCCATTATTACCTTAAAGAGGACGTTTAGTGATATACTTGGGTTTCAAACTTAGAAACTTTTGGACTGCTGCATAAATGGGTTTAGGAATATTCTATGACACATATTATCATTATACAAGGGTTAAAGTATTACTCACCTATTTATCTAAGGAGGGAGTACACATTAGACATGTTATATACATGTTAAATAAACTTGTTACATAACTAGCGCTTAAAACACTTTTAAACATTACCTAAGGAACAAAAGACTTAGTTAACATATAAAACAAGTTGTGGGTGTCCTAGGGGTAAGATAAGCCTAGGATGAACGTATGTGAAGTTCTAGGACACAATATAAACTAAGCATGTAACAACATGCCTAAGGAATAACATACGATATAAAGTGTCGTCACATAAAATAACAACTGACACATTGTTTTAATTAACTCTAGGACCGTAGCGTGCTCCGACCGGGACTCCGAGTGTGAGACGACCCGTACTAGCGAAAAAGGTATGGACATGTGTGGTTCGTATGTTGCCGTGTTACACGGCTTGTGTGCTGTGTGCCTTGTTTGACAAATGACCATAAGACTAGCATGAAATTTGATTGCTTGTTATGACTTGTTTATATGCTTGTTACATATATCTTTACTGCATATTACTTGCGCGCACACAGTAGTGTAGTCCCTTTCTCGTTTATGAACTTGAGATGAAACACAACGAACTACGCCAACAAAACGAAACAACTATACAAGAAGAAGACTCCTCTTAAACTATAGAGGACTTCTAATGACACCCACTATGGTGTCGAACTTATAATGATAATGCAAAGTAAAATACCTATTGGTGGAGCACATCCTGAAGTCTAGAGACGACCCCGCTTCCTCGACGCACGACGCCGGGAATGGAGGATTAGCTATGGAGAAGACGTTCGTCAACTTGTGGTGATAAGAGAATTCACAAATAAACCTTAAAGAAACAAGGAAAAGATTAACACCTACAAGATATGGTCACGGGATTTGAACCGTACCCCTAGACCTGGTGCAAGGAAAGAGAAGAAAATATACATTATGGGAACAAGAGAAAGAAATGAAAACACACAACGCTCGAACGATCCCATAGTGAGGATCATAGGTAAACATACCTATGCGCGTGTTTGATGACTTACATAATTGTTGTGTGCCATACTAGCAGCTTGATGTGCTTGGTTGCGTGTTTGATGTTGCTATGATGCCAATATGTGATGCTTGGATGCTTGTTACTAAGGTTTTGCTACCTTAAGTGTGTATGATATCATGATATATTGTGGTGTGCTTTACTGCTTTATTATAGCATGTAAATTGACTTAATAATATTCGACCAAGTAGTCGTGTGGCCCGGCAACATGCGGGCTACACACGTTCATACCCAGCGTAGTTTGCTGAGTCCTTCCCAACCCAAATTTTTACAGGTATTATGCCGGACGATAACGGAGCGTAGGCGGGATGGCTACCATGGGGGTAGTCCATCAGGGCATAACGTTTGAGGATGTGGCCGTATGTTTAATGTACCCGAGATGTAATTTTCAGTTTATAATTTGGCAATTTGTTGTAGACACTCAACATTTGGAATTGGATCTTATATTGTATATGAATTTTGGTGAGAGCTGTTTCCAGTCATGCAGACCGTAACTTGATGTTGGTAGAGTGGTCATGTCAACCACGTGGGTGGTTGGCGTCTGTAGCACCTGGATGGAGTTTATACCACTGCAAGTTAACTTATGATATTGTCAGGCGCTTCATTAAATCTATGGATGTTTTATTCAGGGGTGTTACAGAAAGTGGTATCAGAGCGTAGTTGCGCTCTGATGACTGGAACAGAGAAGTACCGAGCATAGGGAAACCTGAATTCGGGGAAACGAGGTTAAGGGTTTAGTATGTGAGGCGCGATAGTTAGGATTCTTCCCCAGTAAATACTGGATACCTAACAGACACCTACACCCAACCCCTACGTACCAAGAGTCCATTTCAAATCATAGAAAAAAAAACGCCGGAGAGGTCGAAAGCCTCCTCACACCGGGAAAACCCGATCCGGCAATAACTTAATGTTATTACCCCATGAAGAAAAGACTATATCATACAACAGTCCCAAGATTTGAAGCTCTGACTAGAGCGTGAAGTTCAAAGACATCACCAAAGGAAAAAAAATAATAAAAATACCCATTGAGGGACCAATTTTAGCGACAACTTGGGTCGACATGCTTAGCAGTCGATAGGACCAACCACACAAGCAAAGAGGACCGAAATACCCTAAAATACATGTTAAGCAATTAATTAAGCCAAGGATGGGAATTGAGATAAATTCTACAATTCGAACACTTGAGAGAGTACTTTAAGATAAGACAATGAAATAAGAGAATATAGCTCAAGACGAAATTACACCATAAAATTGGTACGACCTATTATGCTTAACGAAGCATAACACAATGTTACACACTAAAGTATAATAATACGGAATTCAATTAATTCCCTACCCCAACACAAGGCAAACAGATAAGAAAAATGGCAATGAATCCGCCACTATGTTCAAACATCTATCAAATATTTTGTTCAAGGAGACCAAATAAAAGGAGTTGTAGGCCATAGAGAATTAAGTTCCGATCATGGAGGAACAAGTTCCGAAAGAGGAACTGTTAAAAACAACCGCAAGCAATACAACGGTAACTGTGGAATTCAAGTTTATAAAAAGATAAACCCTTTGGATCAGGTGTATAGCATTAACTATGGTTATGAAGGAAATGATCACACATGCAACGTTATGCACTAACGATATATGATAGTATTATTTAACCATTTGGTATTGTACCATATACATATCACGTTATACATTTAAATAAACTATACTTTAAATTACACTGTATGACTTATAGCATATATCTTTATACTAGTCATAACACTTGTCATTTATCATTTCCTGATATTAAAACCAGATTGTATACACTTATATATACATATTCTCGGTTTTACACATATATATATTTATATATGTAGGTTTTTTGATTTAATCATATAATTATAGTTGCTTGTATGGTTACAGTGGTATTTTCTTAAAATCCCATTCAAGGTATAAGTTGGTCAACTTGACCTCTTGGTCAAATTAGTTGACTTAGTCAAGCATGTTGACTTGACTAGTTTACCCAAGCACTTTAGTTTACGACATTCCATAATACATGGTATTATAATTCATGTACTTTCCAATATGCTACTCTTGATTGTATAATTTACAGTTTATCAACCTCTATTCATTATCACACCCCTCATTAAATATTAGATGGCTCTCAACCATATTTTATACGCATTTCCTACATATATTAGTCACGCCTTTATGCACATACCAATATACGTGAATTATAAAACTCCTTCATTAATGTTACTTTCATTATTTTATGTAGGTGAATTATTCTTACTAGTTTGTAGTATAATATAAAACTTATATTAAGACTCCTATCTTAATATCATGTACATTGGTATAACACCAAATAACTTTTAAAGTTATTCATTATACTCATTACCTTGTAAGTTCATTTATTCATTATTATCACATTTGTTTTATTTGAATATTCTTACTATACACGTATTATACCCAATTTAAATACCAATGTATATATATAAAGTATATATATATATAACCTTCTTACTTCAAATGTTTGTCAAGGTTAATATTACTTAGCCCAAGCAAATTTCTAACCTTATGGTTCGATTCATATACAATATCGCATAATTTAATTCTCCCTTATTTAGTATATAAACCGTGACAAAAACAAAAGAGGGGCAATTACCGAATATAAATCTTGGATTAAGATATAAGTAGCGACAAGAAAATATCCTCATAAAAAGGACGAGGGGCTTCACTATCCTAAGTAGGTAATACAGTTCTCCAATACAAGAATATTCGAACATGCGACGTCCTAGATGAATTCTAGGCATACACTAGGACCTAAAAGGCTTGTATACACTGGACAAATTATTCACTATAACACCTGGGGTGAACCTTAGGCAAGAAGATTAAGAGAACCTAATCATATGGGGAGACATTAATACGGTGCGGATGGATCACATGTCCATACTTATTATGAATGGTGAGATGTGGAAATCACCTATATCCATACTATATCTATGAATACGGTGCGGATGGATCACCTATATCCATCTATATCTATGAATACTGGGCGGATGGATCACCTATATCCACTATATCTATGAATACGGTGCGGATGGATCACCTATATCCATACTATATCACGAATACGGTGCGATGGATCACCTATATCCATACTATATCTATGAATACGGTGCGGATGGATCACCTATATCCATATCTGTATCTATGAATACGGTCGGATGGATCACCTATATCCATATCTGTATCTATGAACCTATATCCATACTATATCTATGAATACGGTGCGGATGGATCACCTATATCCATACTATATCTATGAATACGGTGCGGATGGATCACCTATCCATACTATATCTATGAATACGGTGCGGATGGATCACCTATATCCATACTATATCTATGAATACGGTGCGGATGGATCACCTATATCCATACTATATCTATGAATACGGTGCGGATGGATCACCTATATCCATATCTGTAAATACGGTGCGGATGGATCACCTATATCCATACTACATCTCCCTATATGAGAACCTAAAATGAAAAGAACTCATAATGCCAGAAGGATATGAATGTATGTACCAATATACCATTTAACTAATGGGAACAACCATATGTGCATATATAAGACAAAAGGGTATTATAACCCAAATACGACCTTGGAACTTATAACACATAAGTATACACATTTGGATATATACATAGTTGGAAAAAAATTAAATTGGTTGATTGGTTGTTGGACGTGCGAGGTTGAACTTAACCCTGGTCAGGTCAAGTGATACTGAGCCCAAATTGGGGTGGAGGGATAGTTCAACACTTACGCTGACCACGTAAGGGTTGGATAACTCTCGAAACCTCCTACAAGTGGACACATGAAACTACAAAAAAAAAAACAAAAGAATGCAAAATCGATGTAGACGATACGAGCGGGTGGAATACATTGATACATGATGCGGAATCTAGAGACTACAACCACAGAAACTTCTAACATATATAATTTGGCAACCTTTTGACTGAAACCAATTGAAGTCAACCAACAGGGTTAAGGCCATAATTGGGCTGAAAAAAAATATAAAAATAAATAAAAATAAAGATACTTAGAGACGAAAGACCTCTAATTTGGTTGTACACATTAAAGGATAAAAGATAGTAGTAATGCTAGGAGAGTAAACTAGCTAGCTACACATAAATATGAGTAGTAACAAAAAAAAAACTAAACCAATCGTGGTAACAATGACATGTCGATAACATTCGAATACCAAGAACTAAATCATTAACGCCAAAAGGGTCAGCCAGAAAAAAAATCTAGACGCTTAGAAGCGCACCAAAAGCATGAATATCCCATATTACCCCATATTAGCCAAGAGACTAGGCGGAAGAAACAATTAAACCATCCACTACCTTGGAAGACATGGTAAGGGAAAGCTAAACCTTAAGGTAATCAGAGTCGCACAGCAGAAGCTGGTGGACCATATCGCACATCAGAAGCTGGTGGACCATATCGCACATCTTCCAGTTGAGTAACAAGTGACCTATCAGCTAATACCTTAAACCTAGAGAGGCTAAACCCGAATCCGTTTCTAGGTCGGTACGACTACCGATAAGAGTCTTTTGGATACATAAACTAAACCCTTAACATGATCAAGGCCTTTAATGAGAGTATAATGTAAGTTAAATTGCATAGGAACTAGAATACTACATGAGAGTTAAAACAACTTGAACCAAGGTTCTAGGATGCCATAAAAAGGATTACGTGGGCGTAATCCACTTTTAAGGGGGGTAGGCGTGTTTCGCTCTTGCTATTTTGTTGCTAGGTTGATGTGTTATGTTTGATTTTGCTATCGTTTGACGTGTTATGTTTGAGTGCTATGTCTTTCTATTCGCATTGTTTTGGATGCACTGTGGTTATGAATGAATGTTGTATGTTGGCTTTTATGGTGTGACATGTTGATTGCTGCATTGGTGTGCTTTAAACACTTGAAATGTAGTTGGTGATGTACACGTGAACTATGGTGTACGTATGTCCCTTGAGACTTGGGATATATAAATGTATGTGTGATTGGTTTGGATTGGAGAACCAGTGGTAGAATGGAAGGTTAGGAAAAAATGTTGGAACTTTAGAATTGATAGGATTTAATGGATTAGAACCCTGAGATTTGTTTGGGTGGTTAGATAGAAATTCGATTAAGACAACTTCGGGACGAAGTTCTTTGAAGGGGGGTAGACTGAAATACCCCGAGTAATTACCACTTTAAGTTAGTGAAGATTAAATTAAACTATGTGCAAAAATATATGTACGTAACGTTATGATACCGTAACGCTGAAATAAATGATAAACGTCGCATAATTTCGTTACAAAAAATATAATACACGATATATATAGTCGTATATATATCGTAACGTTGTAAATAAATGCCAATAACGCTGCATAACGGCGTTACAAAAAAATATAGAGTCACATGACATAATATATAGTCATACATATATAGATAATAATGTATAACTTATACAAAAACAAAGAGAAAGAAAAGGAGCAAAGACGCTCCCGCTGAAGTTCAAACCCGAGACCTCCCGTACTTCCCCCAAGTGCTTAACCGGTTGAGCTGTGCTCGTATTCAGCTACTAACTCACACGAATTAGAATTAGTACCGAATTGATCAAGGGAAATGGAAAACTAATGGGATCAGACACGTGCTCTCCATATCACCGATTCCTTCTTCTTCTTCCCTGATGAAGAACTGATTTGAACAAAAAAGAAAATATAGCTACCAGAGGAAACCAATACTGGAGCGATAGACGTTGTTTATTCAAATACCCATCACTTCCCTTAACTTGAGACAACCTGGCCAGTATTCTTCCCAAAATTCCTCGCCCTCTCAGCCTCTCTGTAGAGCTCTTGAATCCAAGAGAATAATATCGACAACATCAGCTCTGAAAGAGTCGCCTCCACGACAGTTCTGTGTCACCCGATACCGATATCTCAACACCCAGTATTTAACTCCATACCCCATACTCTACTTCCTCGGTAACAGATTGAACAAGGAATACCACTGCAACAGACAAAGGCACCATCTCGTTTTCAGTAGAAAGACAGAGCCTATCTTCTGTTTCAAGCCTTATGCACCAGAGCCATTACGAACTTCCATGCAGCATCTTGACTGATTCAAACTACCACCAATTTCCATTGGAACTCCTACACTGTCCACGTGCTCTGTGCCATCTCATTCATAAAACCCATAGATCTTTCCTTCACTCTCCTGCCTTGCTTTGTTCTGCATGGGCAGGAACAAACTCTACTCCCTCTAATTCCTGATCTACAAGGTAAGAACTCTCGAGTTACATTCCTCTTCTGTTTCCTTGGTCCGAGAATCCACTGCTGCCTAACTTCCTCTTTTCGATTGTTCATGCATGGCTAGAGTGTAACCAGAGAGCAGAACCCAAAAGAAACAGTAGCTACGGCCACCTGCTGCATCCCCCATTCGAGAATCAACTCAGGTAGTATTATAGAAATGCTTTGGCACATGTCCATTGCTCTGTGGTGCTGATATTGTCAACAGACTTACACTTCAACACTCATGCTCCTTTCCATGCTCGAATCCCATCATGCAGCCCTGTAGGTTTTACTCCAAGGAGATCCCTGAGTAGAGCTGCAAAACTGCTTCTGAAACTCAACTAGAAGGTAAGGTTTCTGAGACAAATTCTCCTCTTGTTCTGTCATAGTTTCCACTGATTAACCAAGCCTAACATTAAAGGGGTTCTACCTCAGACGTGTTAAGTAGTCAAAGTACAAGGAGCCTGGGGACTGCCTGGACCAACGAGAAAACAAAAGAAAGCAACTAGACTAGCACTGGTAAGCTATACTAAACTGATTCTGCGATAAAAGAACAGGATAACATCAACCTGTTTAATTCAGTTGCCATTATTCGAGTTCTGTGTGAGAGTTCTTTAGGGAGTTGTTTAAGTGGTTTGGGTCTGTTGGATCTTGTAGAGAAGAAAAAAAACTATCACACCCCTAGGCTTCTGAAGTGGGTAACGAGAGAAAACTAAAAGAATCAACTTCTTAGCAACAGAGAGAAGCAACAAAGGTGATGATATCAGCTTGTGTTTTTCAGACCTGCAATTTCCTTCTTAAAACTTGTGTATTCCGGTATTCGCATTTCCCAGGGTATAGTCTTGTTGTGGTGGGATTGCTTCGAGAATAAAACTACCTTAAACTAACTAACTAAGCAATTACAGAACTCTGAAGAAAAAGAAATAGCAACAGATCACAAAAGAAAGAAAACAGTGGGAAAGTAATGCATCAGCTCATACTTCAGTTTCTGAAATTTTACCCCAGTAGTAATCTCTGTGAGTTTAACAAGTTACTTGGGTTGCCTGGAATATAAAATCGTGTTGGAACCCTTAATTAAATAACCCAGTAAAGAGGGGGAAGATAGGAGTCAAGTTTAATAACCGGAAAGAGAAAAAAAGAGATGAATTATATCAGCTTGGTACTTTGGTCCTTTTTCTGCAGAATATAGATTTGTGCATGGTGGGTTTTCAGTGGGTTTTAACAGAGCTGTCTTAGGATGTTTTGAGTTGAGATAAGGCTAGAACACATAACTGAACTGAAGAACATCGTGGAAAAGATTGGAAGACAAAGCATTGCCTAAACAGATAGGCTAGAAGAGAAGTTGACAGAAGACTAGCTCCTGGGTTTCAGTTTTGGAGATTCTCGAGATTCTGTATAAGTGTATTTAAGTGGGTACAATAGCATAATCTTGGGTTGTCTTAGGACTAGTACTGTAACAAAACACACCATTAAGTAACTAAAGCAGTAAGGGAAAATAAGATACAGACTAGGTAATCGAGGTACCATAACAGAAGAAAAAAAAACCCATAACAGTTTCAGGTTCAGACTGTTGAATTCAGTTGCAGGTTTCTGTCATTTGGGATCTGCTTTGGGGATTAAAACTGTGTCAAGACAGCTACTAAGTAGCTAGGTTAATGAGCGTGAGGGAAAAACAAAGGAAAGAACAAACATGATCTGTAACAGAAGGAAAACCATACCGAAAGGAATGCATCAACCATATCTCAATTTCTGAAATTTTTACCTCTGTAACAGCCCCTGTAAGTTTAACAAGGTTATGGGGTTGCTTCTAAGTTTAGAATATAACAAGAACCTTTGCTTACACAAGTGAGTGCCTTGGGATGGGTTGTGAGACAGATTGTGGGTTGACAGAAAGAGATCAAGAGAGTTATCAGTTTCAGTTCCGATTTCAGATTTTTACTTCTGTCTTTCTTTTTCTTCAGTTTCGTGAGGTTCTGTACAGAGGAGCAGGTAACTGTTTATTTGTGAAGTTCGGGTTTAAACATAGATAAGACACACAACTGGGTAAGAAGTGCATAGGGGAAAGATTTAGTGACAGTTGGGTGAGAGACAGAATGAAATAAAAGGTCAGATAACATAAGGCAATACGGCAGTTTGAGAGTTGTTTTTCTGAGAGTGGCCCTCTGTATGATTATGTGACAGTGAGCTGTTTGGGGTTGGTTACGAATTTAAACTAGGGTATAATGCTCAACTATATAGGTAAACACCTTGGGAGAGATTGAAAGAAATAATTATGATTAAACAGAAAAGAATCAAGGAGAAGGCATCTGATTTCATGGTGTGCAGTTCAGTTTTCTGATTTCCTTCTTTGTATCTGTCTCTGTGTAACAGATTCTTTTCTGAGGCATTAGGAGTATAGTGGTGTCTTAGGTGTGAACTATAAACATTATTACAGAGGTAATTTAAGTGGCAAAATCCTTGGGGGATTTAGGAATCAAACAACCGATGGAAAACAGAAGAAAAATATATATACACAGTTGTTGGTTTTCTGGATTTTAGCCTCTTGCCTCTGTATGATGGATTTCCAGAGGGATTAATGGAGTTGTTTTGGGGCTGGGTTCTAGTTGTGGCTACCCGACATACTTAGCTAACTTGGCAAGTAACTTGGGAAACGTTGGACAGCAGATTTGTGAATGAACAGATGGGAAAGAAGAGATACTTAAGTATGTCTCAGATTTGCTATAACTGTATTACCTCTGTAGAACTATCACCAGTAGGTATAAGGGGGGGGGGGGGTTTAATGACTTATGTGTGAACTTATAATCTAGCTAACACCCACAACTAGTGGGATGAACCCTACAGAAAAGAAACAAACCTAAACTGCACTACCTAACAACAATAACCAAGAAAGAATGTGTAATTTGTGGTTTCAGTTTTCTTTGATACTATAGTTATGCTACAAGAGTATTATAAGGGGAATTCAGGTTTAATAACGAACCCAAACCATAGCTAATAAACATAACTAGGTTAGCGAAACATGTGGAGAAGGTTGAACATCCATTATTACCTTAAAGAGGACGTTTAGTGATATACTTGGGTTTCAAACTTAGAAACTTTTGGACTGCTGCATAAATGGGTTTAGGAATATTCTATGACACATATTATCATTATACAAGGGTTAAAGTATTACTCACCTATTTATCTAAGGAGGGAGTACACATTAGACATGTTATATACATGTTAAATAAACTTGTTACATAACTAGCGCTTAAAACACTTTTAAACATTACCTAAGGAACAAAAGACTTAGTTAACATATAAAACAAGTTGTGGGTGTCCTAGGGGTAAGATAAGCCTAGGATGAACGTATGTGAAGTTCTAGGACACAATATAAACTAAGCATGTAACAACATGCCTAAGGAATAACATACGATATAAAGTGTCGTCACATAAAATAACAAACTGACACATTGTTTTAATTAACTCTAGGACCGTAGCGTGCTCCGACCGGGACTCCGAGTGTGAGACGACCCGTACTAGCGAAAAAGGTATGGACATGTGTGGTTCGTATGTTGCCGTGTTACACGGCTTGTGTGCTGTGTGCCTTGTTTGACAAATGACCATAAGACTAGCATGACATTTGATTGCTTGTTATGACTTGTTTATATGCTTGTTACATATATCTTTACTGCATATTACTTGCGCGCACACAGTAGTGTAGTCCCTTTCTCGTTATGAACTTGAGATGAAACACAACGAACTACGCCAACAAAACGAAACAACTATACAAGAAGAAGACTCCTCTTAAACTATAGAGGACTTCTAATGACACCCACTATGGTGTCGAACTTATAATGATAATGCAAAGTAAAATACCTATTGGTGGAGCACATCCTGAAGTCTAGAGACGACCCCGCTTCCTCGACGCACGACGCCGGGAATGGAGGATTAGCTATGGAGAAGACGTTCGTCAACTTGTGGTGATAAGAGAATTCACAAATAAACCTTAAAGAAACAAGGAAAAGATTAACACCTACAAGATATGGTCACGGGATTTGAACCGTACCCCTAGACCTGGTGCAAGGAAAGAGAAGAAAATATACATTATGGGAACAAGAGAAAAGAAATGAAAACACACAACGCTCGAACGATCCCATAGTGAGGATCATAGGTAAACATACCTATGCGCGTGTTTGATGACTTACATAATTGTTGTGTGCCATACTAGCAGCTTGATGTGCTTGGTTGCGTGTTTGATGTTGCTATGATGCCAATATGTGATGCTTGGATGCTTGTTACTAAGGTTTTGCTACCTTAAGTGTGTATGATATCATGATATATTGTGGTGTGCTTTACTGCTTTATTATAGCATGTAAATTGACTTAATAATATTCGACCAAGTAGTCGTGTGGCCCGGCAACATGCGGGCTACACACGTTCATACCCAGCGTAGTTTGCTGAGTCCTTCCCAACCCAAATTTTTACAGGTATTATGCCGGACGATAACGGAGCGTAGGCGGGATGGCTACCATGGGGGTAGTCCATCAGGGCATAACGTTTGAGGATGTGGCCGTATGTTTAATGTACCCGAGATGTAATTTTCAGTTTATAATTTGGCAATTTGTTGTAGACACTCAACATTTGGAATTGGATCTTATATTGTATATGAATTTTGGTGAGAGCTGTTTCCAGTCATGCAGACCGTAACTTGATGTTGGTAGAGTGGTCATGTCAACCACGTGGGTGGTTGGCGTCTGTAGCACCCGGATGGAGTTTATACCACTGCAAGTTAACTTATGATATTGTCAGGCGCTTCATTAAATCTATGGATGTTTTATTCGGGGGTGTTACACTGCTTGTGATAAGTCTAGTGTTAATGTGTATGATAAGTCCAGTTTCTAATTATACAGCTAATTAATGATTGGTGATTATTAGTCTACAAGTTGATGATACATGATGGTAATGCAGCATTCAGGTACGATTAACCGGTGAAGTACGTGAGCGATCAGATATGTGTTTGTAGCAACCAGTGGTAATTTTTTCTGTCCTTTTCAGCTCTAGTTAAGAATACAATACATGATTTTCTTTTCTGTCTCAAAACGTGCGAACTCCGAAAGAAACCCATTCACTTTATTTGTTGTTTAACAGTGGTTGATTCTTCCTTCAAGCACACAAACCAGTTTTTTAATCAGTCTAATTTCATGTTATTTTGATTTTTCTACTTGAGGTAGAGTTTGATGATCAAATATGTGTATCAATATGTGTAGATATACTTCTTTCGGGCGTCACCAAGGATGTCGAACACTCTCCTTGATCTATTTGGTTTGCCTGAAACTGCATCTCCTTGATCTATCTTGAAGCACCACTGGTAACTTTCTTTTCAGGGTTTGAGCAATTATTCCAATTGCCTGTATACTATACCCAAATGACCATTCCTCAGTCAAGTAGAACGTGATTTAAACTGCTTACTGTTGGCTCTTTTGATTGGTATACTTTTGGGTCAAATTGTGGAGGTTCTTAGAACCGGGAACACAAAGAAAAACAGGGGAGATCATGCCAAAATTTTCTTGTGAAATTTTTGATCTTCTGATTTTTCGCCCTAGGACGTCCATGCTCTGTGATCTGTTCATTCTCATCTTGTGAATCACTGGTGGGCTACTGCATCTTGTACACCACACGGGCTGAAAAGAGTTCACCTTGGTACCGTAATACACTTGAACTTACCTTCTTCTCTCTAGCATAACTATGACACATGCTCTGCAATCTCATTCCCTTGTTGTGACCGCTCCTCTACAATGATATTAATCACGGGGCTGCTGCATCTTCTTTCTGGCATATTCTCACTGGGCTGCTGAAAGCAGTTCCTTTTGGAACCGGTAATACACTTGAACTTACCTTCTTCTATCTTGTACAGTTATGACACACAAGCTCTGTAATCTCATTCTCTTATTTTGACCGCTCCTCTATAGTGATAATAATCACCAGGCTGCTGCATCTTCTCTCTGGCATATATTCTCACCGGGCTGCTGAATAAGGTACATTTAATGTTGCATTATGGATGATACCAGAAGCTCGTGCGCCCAATTTTGATCCTTAATTGCCTAAGCTACTAGATTATTTGGTTGCATTTTGTGGTGGCATTAAGTGTGAAAACTTGATGAATTGTTAGTGTGCTTGGTGGGCTAGTCATCATTGTTAATGCTATTCTTATTTGTTGCTGATTTGCTCCTAATTTACTGTTGATGAAGAACTGCTGCTCTTTTTCACTTCTGAAAATTTGACCATTGTACTTCTGCATTTTTAAGGTATGTTACAATAATTTTTACCTTCTTAAAATGCACTACTTCGCCTCTGTTTTTGCTGCTTTCATTATTATGTTTTGACTATCACATTTGCACTACAATTGTAGTTACGATTTTTTGTACTGTTACTTTCGATTTTGTTAAACAGAGTTAATCTGATTGGATTTCTCACGTTTGTTCATCACCAAACTATTACGCTTATCATCTGCATCGAATAAGGTACATTTAAAATGTTTTCCTTAAGTAATATATGCTTATGCAACATATATAGTTAATTACCCGTCCAGGATATACCCAATAGGGTAAAATCTTTGACAGTTCCAATAAGGGCTGAAAACTGTTCATTCTATACTTGAATACACTCGAAATATATATCTTTTTACAATTTAGTATTAATAGGGCATAGCTTGCAAATATAACATTTTATCTTCTCACCTTCCATTGAACGCCTTATTCCCCTCCACAAAGTCAACAAACTTAACAGTCCATATCCTACTCTTCATCACAACAATTCTTCTGCTGTGATTATTGCTATATTAATTCTTCAATTTGCCCTTGTTTTTTCACATGTGGCACTAAACAATATTTTAAAGGATATCAGATGGCAAACTCATGGATGTACAGCGGAAAACTGGATAACAAGTTTCTTGAGGGAGTTGACAAATTTTGCAATGTTCTGGTCGATAATCGAGTCCTACTAATAAGGGATACATATTTTGTCCTTGCGTGGACTGCAGAAACTATTTGAAGTATCAAGGGATAGATAAAATAAAGGAACATTTGATTCGTCGTGGTTTTACAAAAGACTATGAAGATATAGTCCGGTGGCATGGTCAGAGGGCGGTAGATGTCATGTGTAATGAACAAGAGGAAGTTGAAGATAATCAATCAATTGTGGTCGATGACCATGACATAGTAGACAATGAACCAGATTACGATGACATTGCTGCAATGCTGAAAGATGTTGAACAAGAGTTTTACAACAGACCAGTCACCTATGAGACTTTGCTGGATTCATCCAAAACACCGCTGTATTCGGGGTGTGATCCTACAAAATTGAGTAAATTGAGCGCAGTCTTGAAACTCTTCAATCTAAAATCGAAATTTGGTTGGAGTGATGTGAGTTTCACTGCTCTCTTACAGATGATGAAGAGCATACTACCTAAGGATAATGTTTTACCAACATCGACTTATGAAGCAAAAAAATTGATGTGTCCAATGGGTATGGGGTACAAAAAGATCCACGCTTGTCCATCCGGTTGTATTTTGTACTGGAAGGCTAATGAATTTGCTGATAGATGTCCAGAATGTGGGGAATCATGTTATGCGAGGAAAAACCAAAATGAATGCACTGGTCGTCGTAAGGTGGCATCCCCTGCTAAAGTGTTGTGGTATTTGCCCATAATACCACGATTGAAGCGTCTATTTGCAGCTGAAAAAGATGCGGAGAATCTAAGGTTGCATTCGACTCACAGAAAAAATGATGGAAAGTTGAGACATCCGGCTGATGCGTCCCAGTGGAAAAACATTGACATGAAATTTCCTCAGTTTGCCAGCGAGCCAAGAAACTTGAGACTAGGTCTGTGTACTGATGGGATGAACCCTTACGGTACATTGAGTAGCATACACAGCACGTGGCCGGTATTATTGATGATCTACAATCTTCCCCCGTGGTTGTGTATGAAACCTAGACACATTTTGTTGTCACTTTTGATATCTGGTCCAAAACAACCGGGCAACAAAATAGATGTTTTTCTACAACCATTGATAGATGACCTACAACTCTTGTGGCATGAAGGGGTTATGGTGTATGACTCATTTGGAAAAGAGAATTTTAACTTGCGTGCTATGTTATATTGCACAATCAATGACTTTTCTGCGTATGGTAATCTTTCTGGTTACACAGTCAAAGGTGCATATGCATGTCCTATTTGTGGTGAGCTGACATCAAATATCCGCTTGAAACATAGTGGTAAGAATGTTTACATGGGTCATCGAAAAATGCTTCCAAAGGGCCACAGATATCGCAAGATGTCGATTGAGTTTGATGGAAAGACTGATCACAGTGTGTCTCGTCCTCCTTTAACAGGTTCAGAAGTGTATAAAAAGGTGCATAATATTGTCAACAACTTTGGTCCTTCGACAAGAAACACCGAGAAAAGTGTATGGAAAAAAAGTCAATGTTTTGGGAACTTGAGTATTGGCAACATTTAGATGTCAGACATTGTATTGATGCAATGCATGTCGAAAAAAATGTCGAGAAAGTGTTACCGGAACCCTCTTGAACATACCAGGCAAGACCAAAGATCACGTAAAGGGAAGAAGAGATTTGATTGATTTGAAAATAAGGGAAGATCTTTGGCCACAAGAACGTGGAAAACGCATGTTCTTGCCTCCTGCATGTCACACATTGTCAAAACAAGAGAGACATAGTCTGTGCAATAGCCTCCACAATATCAAGGTGCCATCAGGGTATTCGTCTAACATAAGAAAACTTGTTTCAATGTCTGATCTGAAATTAGTTGGAATGAAATCCCATGATTACCATGTATTAATGCAAGACTTTTTACCCGTCGCAATTCGTGGGATCCTACCTGATGCGGTGAGAAGCGCAATCACCAACCTTTGCGTGTTTCTCAAAGCAGTATATGCTAAAGTTCACGATGTGGATAATCTAGACAAATTACAAGCTGATCTTGTTGTCACGATGTGTCAGTTGGAGATATATTTTCCTCCTTCATTCTTCGACATCATGGTTCATTTATTGGTTCATTTGGTCAGAGAGATTAAAGAGTGTGGTCCTGTATATCTTCGTTATATGTATCCTTTTAAAAGATACATGGGTATACTGAAGAGAAAAATGAAGAATCGTCGTCGTCCGGAAGGAAGTATTATAGAGGGATATATAACAGAGGAAGTTGTTGATTTTTGTACTCACTATCTGGAAGATGTTGAATCCATTGGTCTTCCTAGATCTAGACATGAAGGAAGACTCCAGGACACGGTACCGTTGGGAGAAAAATGAAGAGAATTGATATTGAAACCCTTAACAAAGCTCACTTAGTTGTGCTGAGTCACCTTGAAATTGTAGAACCGTATTTTGAAATGCACCTGTCCCTGCTTGCAGCACAAAATCCAACAATGAGTGACATCAGGCTAAAAAAGGAGAGAATAAAACGTTTGTGAAATGGTTCAAGGATAAAGTTTTTTCGAACCAGTCAACTACAGTGCCAGCATTAGTGAAGACGTTGGCACTTGGTCCTAATCTTGACGTTGTTTCATACGAAGGGTATGACGTAAATGGCTACACTTTTTATACGGAACGACAAGATCAAAAATCAATGAATCAAAACAGTGGCATCAATGTGGTTGCTTACCAGAGTATATACAATGTCAGAGGTATGGGTCAAAATCCAGTGGAGTTGAAACAATCATACTACGGTGTTGTACAAGATATTTGAGTTCTAGATTACACCGCATATGAGACTTGTGTGTTTCGGTGCAAGTGGATTGACAACAGACATGGTTACCGTGAGGAGAAACATGGTATGAAACTAGTTCATCTTGGTGGTGCAACACCCACAGTTGAGCCGTTTGTTGTTGCAACTAAGGCGAAACAGGTATATTACATTTCTGACCAATCTAATCCTAGATGGTCCTTTGTACTTCAAGGAAAAAGAGGAATAGTTGGTGTGGATGGTGTGGTCGATGAGGATGAATACGACATGCAAGATGAAATACCAAGCCTTTCGATTCAATTACCAGAGTTGGACCATATTACAAATTTTGTGCGGTCAGACCATGACGAAGGAATGTGGATTGATTAATGTGAGATTATTTATTATTTCTTTCGTCCATCAATGACATTGAATAGTTTATTTATGGCTTTTCCATTATTGATAGTTTTGTTTCCGTATTTATAATTTCTTAGTTTCATTTACTTGTTAATTATCTAAATCTTCTATTTATATTGCATGCAGGAATCAAAATGGACATCGATATGGATGATCTAGATTTATATTGTGATGAGGGTGTGGGTTTGATGGACTATGAACCATCATAGCTGCCACAACAGCAGCCACAACAGCATAAAAAATTGCGTCATAAAAAAATTGGAGATGTGCTGACATTCTTATGTCCTGAAACAACATCGCTAGATTCTGCAAACAGAGACCCGGCCGGATACAGGAACTATGTGTCCCATGGTATAACGAAGGCTGTTCAAAACAGTAGTAGATACGTGATGATCCCTTTCCATCAGACGTGCGTAATACTCTCCCTCTTGCATTTAATTCGTTTTGCTAAGTTTGTGACTTATTGTATTATTATATGATAACTATTTTCAAAATTACAATCGTAGCAACCATTGGTACTCCTTGTGTTCTCCATGGCAACATCACAATTACTTGTGCTTGACCCATTACGAATGTATCGTGACTTGCAAATCGACGACTTGTTCAAAGCGTAAATGTTAGTTAATGAATGCAACTTATTGTTTGTCTACATAATATGATGAACCGGAATTAATGATTTAATTTTTGAACTTAACCGTGCTTATATGAAGACGGTTCTTCAACAGTTTGACAACCTTTCAATTGTTCATCTTGAGGTACAGTTATTTATCATTATTGTGTTAGTCGTAAATTGCTATTTTTGACTGTTTGTTTTTGTTTTCTATATACTTGTCAGTGTCCAAGGCAAATGGACTCTCAGAGTTGTGGTTACTATATAATGCGATACATGTTGGAAATTGTCTTAAACATAAAGAAGCTCACAAAAGATGATGAGGTATATTATACTTTCCATTACATATACATTTTATAAATCTGTCTATCATTTTTGTTTAAAAAAAAATATGTGTCTTTACATACATATTTGTTTATCTTGTTCTCTACAGGTTCGAGAACATTTCAAGAACTCGGGCAAAACTTACTCGGTCAAAGATCTGCAATTAGTAAGAGAGCAGATGTGTTTGTTCATCATCAAGTGTTTCAAGAAATAGAGTATGTATCTATGAATTCTTATAATTTTGTGTAAGTATTTGACGTTGATGAAACAGTTGGGATCATGAGATAATTGACTCTCTAAGTCTTCATGTATTTTCTTCTGCATCTTTGTAGATCCACGTCAACGGTGGCAACAATGACAGAGGAAGCTCAAAGGAGGAAAATGATTTCATGGATAGGACTGGGAGGTCAAAAAAGAGGGTGACTACACAAGACTGTGTAGCTGTTGTCATTGTGTGTTTTTACTTCACACTTTTTTGTTTAATTTGTGTAAAAAGTATTGATTACACTGTTGGACTAGCTGCTGTCATGATTGTGTTGTAGCTTTTTAAATTGCAATGGCAATCTGTGTGTGAAGCATGCCACACATTACATATTTTGGTGAAATATGATTGTTGTACAGTGCTCCTATTATGCAGGTTTGGTGGATGTAATCATTTTTGATTACAGAGGGAATGAATGCCACATTACATATTTGGGTGAAATATGATTGTTGTACAATGCTGCTATTATGCAGGTTTTGTGGATGTAATCATTTGTGATTACAGAGGGAATGAAAAAACAGTAAAAAAAAATGAAAAAAATACTATAAAAGACGGTTCAACAGAAACCGTCTCTTAAAGTGAAAATGGCGCGACCTGTTTACGTCTATAAAAGACGGTTTCGCGATAGAACCGTCTTTTATACTGATACTATAAAAGACGGTTGTGAGTAAACCGTCTCTTATAACCAATTTCACGCGGCTGGTAATGCGCGCGGGAAGGTGACTATAAACGACGGTTTAATGCGAACCGTCATTTAAGGTCCCCAATTCGCGCATCTGTTAACGTTCTTAAATGACGGTTTTGAACCGTCTTTTAAGATAATATTGAATAAACTACGCCGGTATAAGAGACGGTTCGAAACCGTCGTTTTTAGACAGTTTGAACCGTCTCTTTTGGAGCGCGCCGCACTAGTGATAGGTGAATGATCAGACCTTGTATATATTTATACATAAAACATAGCTTAAGCACTTAAAACCTTGATTTATGACTTACCCTTGAAGTCTCCTTTGGAGTGTTGTTTCTCCTTGGAATTTCGGCCAACAAAAGGAGTAGAAGGGACTTCAATTTGTGTGAGAAAAGAGGAAGACAAAAAGTGTAAGTAATGAAAGATTTTCGGCCATAATTAAGTCAAGGGAATGATGGAAGCTTGGGGCACCTTTATCCCTTAAGTTTGATGAATCTATACTAAGTTTCTCCCATGATTTTGTTGCTAAAATTTGGACTCCAAAACTGTAAGAATTCGGCACCAGCTCAGAAGGAGTTGTGTTTGTGTTTGTGTTTGTGTTGTTGTTGTGTTTTTGATGAAGAAAAGGAGAAGATTTGAGTCGAAAGGTGAAGAAAGGCTACTTCACCATTGTTATGTTCTTGAAGAAAGCAAGAATAGGAAAGAAGAAAGCTCAAGGAATGGGATGAAGTGCTGCTCGCCAAGAGAGAGAAGGGAGGTTAAGTAAGAGAGATATTTTTGCTTTGTTAAGATGAATGAAGTAATGAGTCATCCAAGTGTGACTAGTAGCTTTAAGGAAATATCTTCCTAATGTGTAAGGTGGCACTTTGGCCACTTGCCTCCCTTTAGAATTTCCAGCTCCAAGGATATTATGGGAGGGCATTTTGGTCACAACTTGGTTAATTACACTATAATTTGTCTTATAATGTTCTGAACTTATATGTTGTACATTAGGACTTATTTCATGTGTTAGTTTGTGACCAACATGATTACCTTGTCCTAAAGTGTGTTTATTTATGATTTTGAGTAATTGATATACTTTACTATTCATTGTGACCAGTTAAAGTATGTTCTAATTCACTCATGATATTGATGTTCTTAATTAATGCAATGCTATGGTACATGTTACATTCTCCTTATAATTACTCCTACATTAGTCCATTATTTTATGTAAGGTTTAATGACCTTTTAGGACTATGTATATTTATTTATATAAATATGTTTGGAGTTCCTTTTCCTTAATTCATTAGGGCTCATTAGCCTTCCTAACTCAATAATTAATCCTTAATCACGTGTATTAACTTTAGGGGTATTTCAACATCAGCTATGACGGTTGGTAGATGAAATACCCCGAACTTAATTAGGGTGATTAAATTACTCTAATACGATATTTGAGGGCCTATTAGTGCCTAAATAATTTTGGTAAAGAAAATAAATCCAAAAGAAAAGAGAAAATGCTTAAAGCGAAAAACGCTAAATTAAGCGTTATGTGACCGTAGGAGGAATACGACCTCGACAAGGGTCTTAGATGAATTTACAAGGCTTAATAAGGCCTAATTAATATAAGGGAATGATTCCCGAAGAAAACAGATTAAAAACACTAATAAAGCTTTAGTGCACGTTTTTCGAGAAAACCCGAAAACGTGACTTTGAGTGGTCTAATGAACCCGTAGAAATTATAGTTCATTAAATAACTATAACTAAACAGTAATGGAAGCTTAAGAACCATTAAAATTAAAGAAACGAGAAAAATCTGGAGAACGGGCCCAGTTAGTGAATAGTGTTAAACCGGGTAAATAAACGAGCGTTTTTTGTAAAAGATGAAAAACGCTCCCAACTGGTATTACTAAAGGGGGGGCGGTTTTTATTAAGTAAAACAGCCCTCTCACTCTTGACTAGCTAGTTATCTAAATAAGATAAAAAGCAAAAAGTCAAACAAAAGAAAAAGGTACAAAAGTACCTTTATTTTCTTTCTCCCCTCATTTCCTCATCCCCTCTCGATTTTCCCCTTCCTTCTGCAGACCACTGCTCTCTCTTCTCTCCTCCTCCTTCTTGAACGTTTTTGAAGCCCCATTAATGGCTTCCCCTCCTTCTCTCCCTTGTACAAGCTAGCTCCATGCTCCAAATCAAGAAAAAATTACATATTCTTCTTCTACTCCTCAAGCTCTACATTTCTCTCTTTTCAAAATCCAAAAAGAACTTCATCTCCATGGGTATATCCCATTTGAAGAGAAAAGGGCATCAAATTGAAGCTTGAAGTCTCCTCTCTCTCCTAAGGTAAAAAGTTTCCAAGAAAACTCATCTTTTCTTCCTTCTCTTTGGTGGCCGATTTTCATCCCTTGTAATGCCTTGTTTTTCTCTATCTTTTTAGCTTCATTTCAACCTTCTAATGGTGGTGGAACCCCCTTCTTGAATCAAGGGCTAAAACCCCTCCTAGAACTCCAAAGGTAAACCCTAGAATTTTGTGCTTTAAGCCTATTAATTGGATTAGTGTATTTCCAAGGGTTTAGGATTTTAATTGTGTGTATTTTGTGTTCCTTGAATGTTGGGAATGGAGTTTGGAAACTCCATTGCCCACTTGACCGAAATGGAGAAGAGGAAGAGAAAGGAGAATTGAAAAGAAACTTGGAGAACTTAAGGTAAGAATTCTACCTTAGTGTTCATTTTGATTCCTTAGAATTTGGGGATGGGTTTATTAAATTAAAGAACCAAAAATCTTGATGGAAATGTGATTGGGTTGGCTAGATGAGTAATTTGGGAATTGTTGTTTAAATTGAGGGCTTTGAAGCCAAATGATTTGAGTTTGTGGTTATATTGTGGTTTATTGAGATTTTGGAGCTATATTGTTGTTTAATGAAGTTTTGAGGATAATTATGCTCTGCTAGGACCCTTCATGGGTGTGGCTAGATTAGAATGAAAATGGTGAAAATTGATGAATGTGGATATGTTAGGTTTATGGGGGTTATGGCAAAATTTTAGTAGAAAATGAGTGTTTTAGGTGGCTTGGTAAGTGAGGGAAACCTAATTGTTTAGTTGGGTTGAGTAGAGATGTTTGGTGACCTTGGAATGGTAAATGGAGAATGGAATGGAGAGAGACAAAAATCTGTAGCAAGAGGGTGTTATAGTGCATTGGAATAACTAGAAAAAAATTAGTGTTTATAACTTGTGAAACAAGGAGTGAAGTTGGGTTTTAGAAGTGCAAATGTATAGGAATGAATTGGTTATGGTCAATAATGATTTGGTAAGGTGGTAGGAGGTGTTAAACTATTAAAATGAATTTAGAAATGCACAAGTGTGCAAAACACAAATGTGAGAATGAAAGTTTGTTGAATTTGAGCAAGAATTGGAGTAAGGATTTGACCAATGATTTGAAGAGGTTTAGAGCATGTTTTAAGATGTTTAATTATGTAGGAAACTTGTGGAAAGATTAGGGAAAGTTTGAGGGTGGTTTAAGGGTTGATTTGGGGCTGAAAATAAACCTTAATAGCAGTTTTTAGCAGGAACCGAGACTTAGGATAGGAACCAAGTCCCGGACCGCATCAGAAAATAGGCCGAGAGTTGAAACAGGCATTGGTCCGGGACCTTAGTCCAGGACTAAGTCCCGGACCACCAATGAAAATCAGCCAAGAGTTTATTTTTGTATTGGTCCGGGAACTTGGGTGCGGACCAAGTCCCGGACAAGCCCCATAATGCTCCCGAAAGTGTTTTTAAGGGTTTAAATGATAGGGGTTTGAATGGTATTGGTTTCAGATGATGTTTAGGAGTTGTTTGGTGACCTTTAAAGGTCCTAAGAAGTGTAAACAAGTTTGATAAGTGATTGAGAAAGTTGTGAGTTTAAGTACACTGAGTTAAACCGAAATAACGGGATAACGGGGTAAGTACGGGAGTAGCAAATATGTACGTACCGTAACGCCTTAACATTAATAGAACCAATTGACATGTAATCAGTGGTTCGAGAATAAGACTCGAGGAACAAGTGTGAACCAAGGAACGTGAGAACACCCGGTAAAGTTAACCCGGTGAAAGGTATGATTTTCTCATGCTCCGTATCCTAACTTGGTTACTTTGATTTGTGTGCTTGTTTGATTGTGTGATCACCTTAACAAGATAAATGCATGAATCGGATTGTTTGCACCTTGTAGTGCTTGTTTGTATTGCTTGATGTTGGTTTGTATTGTGAACTTAAAGTTTATATAATTCATGAAATTTATGTTTGTGAATGAATTGCTGGAGTGTGAATGAGCACTATAGTGCAACTCATAACTGAGTCTTGTTTGAGTAGTGACTCGTAGAAAGAGTCAAGTGCAAAATAATAAAAATGTGGAAACACGCCAAAACTATCGAACCAAAATACGATAACGTAAATCTATGAACTCACTAGAACGTGAGAGAATTGTACGGGATTAGTAAACTCCCGATAACGGTTAGAGAACCGAATTGACTTAAACCATAAAACAATTAATGGTGGAAGTATTTAAGTAACCTCTATTTAGAGGATTGATGAGTGTTCAAACTTGAACCTTGAGAGAAATAAAGTATGGTAAGGGATCACCAAACCCCTTAGAAAGATAGTCAAACCCCAATGAGAGGAACTGACTAAAATGGACAATGTTCCGAACATGAGAGTATTCGATAAGTTGGGTAAAAACCTAAATCTTAGAATACTAAACATTGAGAATTCCCTAAGCTAATAGATGTTATCGAGAGAGATACTTCTAGGCTAATCCTTGAGATTGTGAAATGACTCCGAGAGTGGAGTTTTGGGAATTTGAGTAGTCCGGTAGAGAACTGGACATTTGAGAATTTGAGGCGCTAAATGCATAGCTCCTTTTGTATTTTTAAGCCCGGTGGTGGGTCTTGTGTATGACCCTGCCCGAAGGTTGTGGCTAAGACTTAAAAGATGCCTTGGTGTATTGAGTATTGGTTGAGAATTGAGAATTGAAAGAATTTGAGTATCGAGTATTGAGTGAAACTTGAGAGACTTGAGAAATTGAGTTGAGTGGTGACTTTAGTTGAGTATTGTAGAACTTGCTTGAGGTTGAGATTAAGAGAATTTGAGTAAGAGTACCCAAGGGAGTGGGTAAAGTAATGAGTAATTGAGTAAGGCATAGTGAGGTAGAAACCCTCAAGGCCTAAGATTAAGCAACACTAACTAACAAACTTATTGTGTTAGTGCATTTGTATTCCTTGGTTGAATGTTAAGTGTTGTAAGAATGTACATATATAACGTATGTTGTATGCATGTTGATTGAAATAAAACGAATCGCATGCTCTCGACCAAATAGTCGGCGTACCCTCGCTAGTACGGGGTATGCGAATTTCATATGCAGCAATTTTGCTGAGCCCCTTGGGGCGCTATTTTTATTTTACAGGAACAATGAAGCTGTCAACCGTTCGAGAGTAGGACGGGGTCGCTATTTAATATGGGTAGTTGTTTAAGTAATTGTGTTGTTGTATTGTGGGATTGTGAGACCGTTATGTTGTTGATAAGTTGGGAATCGTAGTAGACTCGGTATAGCAATGAATGGATATTGTAATTGTATATTATGGATTTGCGGTTTGTAATTGAATTGAGATTTGAATAAGGAATTGTGATGCATTATTGGTTAGTATACTCGGTGTAATGACCCATCAGACCGATATTGTATTGTATTGTTTGTTTGGTTTGGCTTTGGCCTTGTTAGTCACGTGGGTGACTAACGACATTGTATCACCCCCAGTTGTAGGTTGAATTCCGCTGCATTGTGGTTGGTAATTGAGGCGGGTTAGAAGATAATGACTGGATTACCGGTAGGGGTGTTACAAAAAGTGGTATCAGAGCGAAATATCGCTCTAATGGTCTAAACCCCGAGTTTAGGAAAATACCGAGTTTGGAATTAGAGACTTAGGGCTAAGGGTTGAGTGTTAGCGTGTGAGGTATGCTTGTTAGGAACTTCCAGTGTGATTTGGATACCTATAACCAATCCCGCCCTCCGCAACCCCCGTTATAAGTTGGGGGAAGAACGCCAGAGAGACGGAAAGACCTCTCATACTCGGGTAAAACCCGATCTGGCAGTTGTAAACAAAATTTGTAAAAGAAGAAACCAGTCATTCGGTAGATTCCAAGGATTGGAAATCCCAAAGACGGTTCGCGTTGGAGCAACAATAACCGTACTTAACAGCAGATGATTGACTAATCCTAATAGCAGGATAATGGAATTTGCGGCACCATGGGGCGACGTGCTTCACAGTCGCGAGAACCATGCACAGCCAACAAGAAGGGAAGCATAACTATGCAATGAAGTGAAAAGGTGGAGTAACAAAACCCGAGACAAGAGAGTCTGCAGACTGCAATGCTTGACAATACCACCAACGGTATACTAACCAACTAAGGAATTAGTCGAGGTTGGACAACTCCAAACCTACCATGCCAATAGGACTACGACATAGTTCCTAAGATTAGTCAATCCTCGGTAACCACCACAAAGGTGTGAGAACGAGCAACTAAGTAAGGTACATGGAGAACCACAAGGATCGGGAAAGCACCCGAATTGACGACAACCATGTCAAGGACGCTGAGAGGCTACTCAGGGAATTGATCACGAAGATTAAAAATGGATGGAAAATCCAATTAAGCCACCAAATACAGAGGGAAACAATACCATAAACGGTATAAGACAACCTGAAAACCGACGTACCCGCGCACTTGCCAAGGCAAGTGCAGCAACAACAAGGCAAATTGGGAGACTTTTGACAACCAACAAGTACTTATTAAAGTACCGTCATGACAATGGAAGCAAAGGAAGGATTGCAAAACCTAAGAACTTGAACAATAAAGCCTTGGAAAGGCCTAACGGCCTGACCATCTTGTTAACAAACATACCGGTCAGCGAGAAGCTAGACTAGGTCAATACTTCAGACATGGCAACACCATGAAATTTTTCTTTCAAACCCAAGATTTTTCTTTCAGTCACAACCCTTTTCTTTCAAAAACCACAAACTTTTCTTTTAAACCTCAGATTTTTAAAACCAAACCAGAAGAATCACGGTGAGTATCATAGAATGATACAAGAGGAGTTGCCAATAGAATACTTCACCTAGGCGTGTGACGAACACTACAAGTATACCCAAATACGGGATGTGGTATGACCGCACTCCGAAGGAGCTTGCGGGCCCGACAGACCATTTGTGAGTTAGTCGGGTAAGTGGTAACGTACCAATAAGGTACCCCCACGTATGTATACATGTAGTGTACGAAACACGGGAAATAGTCACTCCGTTCTACGGACCATAAGGTAAATTCAAACCGAAACAAATGGATACCTCAAATAATCAAAGGAACTCAGATAAGCTTACAAGCTAAAGGAGTTAAGAACTTACTCCAGGAGGATGATTAAGAGTTAGGAAGTGCGAAAAGCACTAGTAATTGAGCAAAGACATTGGATATGTCTCAAGGATTTGAAACAAAAGAATGAAATAGTTGGAATGGAAACCCAGTCTAAACACAGTAAGGCAATGCCTAACATGAACACACCAATGTTCAAAGGACACAATATGATACCCAGAGTGATCATCTAAGGTACCGGAGTATACCGTTCACCACCGAAGGTAATATCAAACCTGTTATAAACATAAGGAAAAGCATCAACGGTCTACCATAAGAACAGGAGACATATACCCCTAAACGAGACCATTTGAAGTCCAGAACCGCAATGCGGAGTAAACAGAACGTATGGATGAGTTAGCCAAAGGTAATGGCACACCATAAGAACACCCGGGAGCAATCCTTGAAGGGTGTCGAACTAAAGGTCGTGATAGAAACATAAGAATCATAACGAACATTCGCTAAGAACACCGAAGGGATCCCACTTAGCAGGGGATACCCTAGACTAATAAATGGTACCAATCAACACCAAGATACTTAAAGGGCATCCAACGGACGGAAGCGTGATGCGATGATCCTATCATGGAGCCTAGTAATACCTCCAAGCCATTTTATGGTATACGAAGAAGCAATGCTTGTGAACAACCTAAGATGAGTAGAGCTCTAGGCAATGTGGCTAGTATGTCATAAACCTATTACAGGATACAATCCAACGGTTGCAAAACCATTGTGAACCATATGGAGAGTTGCCAAGAACGACACCAGTAAAAAAGGGTTTAATAACTAACGAGCAGGATACCCCTCGTTATTGTGGTACAGCAAGAGCGGTAAACATACAGATCCAAAGAAGAGGATACCACCAATAAATGTCTGGAAATATATCTCTTTCATAACTACTGATGTAGTGAAGCTTGAGCATATAGACATTGCCAAGCAATAACTTGAATAAGATGAAACCGAAGAAAGTTTGATAGCAATTGTTGACAACCATGGAATAACCGGTTCAGAAGAGACACAGTACGTGGAAACGTGTAGTATAAGTAAATAACGCTCAAGGAACTTAGAAATAAAAAGGGTGAACCATAATATAAATGGTGGAAATGCATGAGCTGAAGCTAGCAACAGCGGATGCCATGTATACCAATACTGTAAAATCAGTAAGAACATGGTGCGTAACAAGCGACCAGTGTATTTGAATAATCACATTAGGCTATGGAGTTGTTAAATACAAGATGGTAGACAAACCGGGCAACAAGGAAATACTGTTCATTCCTATTGCAATCACATAAGAGATTTACTACCAAGCATTTACGCCTCTGCACTCTGTAGGACTGAGTGTTTTGGTATTGCACTTGGGCAGTAATGATCTAGTGGGATAGCTAGGAATTTGGGAAGATGTCAATTGTGGTAAGAGTAGAAAGGAGACTTATAAAAGTCACAAGGACCGACGTATAGAAAATGCAAGGTCGTACGAGTAAAGAACCCTTGTACAAAACCAGTTTAGTGGGCATAGTTCAAAAGCCACTAGTAATAGAGGAAGCACTACAATTAAGCAGTGGCTCAACCTCAACCGATAATATGTCAAGAGAACCAAGTGGATAATCACTCAAGTACACAATAGTATGTACATTGATTCCAGAGAGCTGGATAGAAAATCCGAAGCTCATTGAATTCACGTACGATAAGAAATACCAAGCATGATTGATAAACCTTATTCCCAAGATAAGAAGGGATAAAAAGGTGATGTCTAACACATTAAGAATAACGAAAAGGGCGAACAACCCGAGTTATCAGGGTCGCGCAGCAGAAGCTAGTGGGCCCAAATTCTAAGGTTTAATACACCTAGTGAATAAATGGCTGATTATATCAATGCCTTGAAGCCTCTAAGGCTAGAACCGAACTCGGTTAAGAGTTAAACAAACTCCGATGAGAATTCTTGGTGCAGGGACTAACCAACAATATGGTTAAGACCCTTTGACCAGAATACATTGTGTAATAGACTGCATGGAAGTTGAACCACTCCGTGACGGCTGAACGCCTTAGACCTATGTCCAACATTGACACATGGTAGATTACATGGGCGTAATTTTTTAAGGAGGGTAGGGTGAAAACCGCGAAATGTATGTTTTACGTGATAGTGCGTAAACTACAATGCGCATAGCGCGCAAAAGAATGTGTTGTGATGATTGGTACTTATGTTACATAAACATATGTATCCATTCATAATGTAATTAAGGTTGATTGTGAGATTTTAAGTGGAAAGAAGTATTGATTATGAGACTGGAAGTGGGAAGGAGTAGAGAAACTCCAGGGGAATGAGAACCTCGATTGGTAATAATTTGGGAAACGAGTATGTTTGAGGAGTTTGATGAGTGTAAATCGATACAAAACCGATGTTGAACCTAGTAGGAAGAGAGTCCCCTAGGTAACTTGATTTGATGGTACTTGTGAATAATTTGAGGATAGAAATTGACTTGACTTGTGAACGATTTGAGGATAGAAAAACTAATTGGAGACTAACCTTTGAATTCTTTAGGTATAGTAGTTGAAGAAATTGGGTAACAATTGATGAGATGACTAGTAAGTGAGTAAATGGAATCTAGAATTTGGTAAATGTATGTTATGGGTGATTATGACTAGAAAGATTAAGAAGATAGAAAATGAAATTAATGCTTGACTATTTGATTGGGTGAATTGAGGTGGGAGGTGGAACTTGATTTGCTAGCGATCAAGGGAAACCGAACACAAATTGGGGTGGATGGATAGTTCAACACCAATGCTGATCACATTGGGGTTGAATGACTCTTGAAGCTCCTTGTAAGTGGCCACAAGTAATCACGCTAGTAATAGGTATAACTAACATAAATGGGAATTTGGAGTTGCATTGAAGTTTTCAAAATGATTTTGGCACAATGATTTTTCTTCAAACTTGAGAATGAGGATCGGTTTTGAAACCGCTCCCACGGGCGCTAGTGGATCTTTCATGGCTAGGCACCGGTATCGGGTCGAAACCATGGAGGTGAAGCTAGTTGTGAGTCGGTGGAAGTGATGAATAGTTTTGAAACCATTACAACGGACGAGCAACGATACTAAGCGACCGTGTAGAACGTTTGTAGTGTGTTTTGTATTTGTCCTAGGGCCGCCGGACATGTGTAGTCCGGTCAAGGAAGAACACCCACTTTGGAGCCTGAGGATTCTCTAGAGGTGCAAATGAATTTGATCAGAACCAAAGGACCGTAGAGCCAGAAAGCGTAAGTGCTCAATGTCATGACGGCCGTGAACCAGAAAGCGTAAGTGTCCAAACGTGACCGGTACCTGAGGGATCACTCGATATGGGGGAGGACTTAGTGCCTAATTGTCTACGGATTGACCCCCATTGAGAGTTTGTACAAGGATATTTTTGGTTGTTATGCATGCTGTGACATGCTGTTTGAATGAGTGGTATGTATTCAGTCAGACATGGGAGTCATTCAGTTTACATAGAGTTTATAACCTTTGTATTGAGTACTTGGGTGACTAACAATATTAGATTCACCAACTTTGAGGGCAAAGTTCTTTAAGGGGGTAGGTTGAAATACCCCAAAATTAATTAAGGTGATTAAATTACTCTAATACGATATTTGAGGGCCTATTAGTGCCTAAATAATTTTGGTAAAGAAAATAAATCCAAAAGAAAAGGGAAAATGCTTAAAAAGTGAAAAATGCTAAATTAAGCGTTATGTGACCGTAGGAGGAATACGACCTCGACAAGGATTTTAGATGAATTTACAAGGCTTAATAAGGCCTAATTAATATACGGGAACAATTCCCGAAGAAAACGGATCCATAAAACGAATTAAAAACACTAATAAAGCTTTAACGCACGTTTTTCGAGAAAACCCGAAAACATGACTTTGAGTGGTCAAATGAACCCGTAAAAATTAAATTTCATTAAATAACTATAACTAAACTGTAATGGAAGCTTAAGAACCATTAAAATTAAAGAAACGAGAAAAATCCGGAGAACGGGCCCAGTTAGTGAATAGTGTTAAACTGGGTAAATAAACGAGCGTTTTTTGTAAAAGATGAAAAACGCTCCCAACTGGTATTACTATAGGGGGCGGTTTTTTTAAGTAAAACAGCCCTCTCACTCTTGACTAGCTAGTTATCTAAATAAGCTAAAAAGCAAAAAGTAAAACAAAAGAAAAAGGTACAAAAGTACCTTTATTTTCTCTCTCCCCTCATTTCCTCATCCCCCTCTCGTTTTCCCCTTCCTTCTGCAGACCACTGCTCTCTCTTCCTCCTCCCTCCTTCTTGAACGTTTTTGAAGCCCCATTAATGGCTTCCCCTCCTTCTCTCCCTTGTACAAGCTAGCTTCATGCTCCAAATCAAGAAAAAATTACATATTCTTCTTCTACTCCTCAAGCTCTACATTTCTCTCTTTTCAAAATCCAAAAATGGAGAACTTCTCCATGGGTATATCCCATTTGAAGAGAAAAGGGCATCAAATTGAAGCTTGGAGTCTCCTCTCCCTCCTAAGGTAAAAAGTTTCCAAGAAAACTCATCTTTCTTCCTTCTCTTTGGTGGCCGATTTTCATCCCTTGTAATGCCTTGTTTTCTCTCTCTTTTGAGCTTCATTTCAACCTTCCAATGGTGGTGGAACCCCCTTCTTGAATCAAGGGCTAAAACCCCTTCTAGAACTCCAAAGGTAAACCCTAAAATTTTGTGCTTTAAGCCCATTAATTGGATTAGTGTATTTCCAAGGGATTAGGATTTTAATTGTGTGTATTTTATGTTCCTTGAATGTTGGGAATGGATTTTTGCAACTCCATTGCCCACTTGACCGAAATGGAGAAGAGGAAGAGAAAGGAGAATTAAAAAGAAACTTGAAGAACTTAAGGTAAGAATTCTACCTTAGTGTTCATTTTGATTCCTTAGAATTTGAGGATGGGTTTATTAAATGAAAGAACCAAAAATCTTGATGGAAATGTGCTTGGGTTGGCTAGATGAGTAATTTGGGAATTGTTGTTTAAATTGAGGGCTTTAAAGCAAAATGATTTGAGTTTGTGGTTATATTGTGGTTTATTGAGATTTTGGAGCTGTATTGTTGTTTAATGAAGTTTTGAGGATATATTATGCTCTGGTAGGACCCTTCATGGGTGTGGCTAGATTAGATTGAAAATGGTGAAAATTGATGAATGTGGATATTTTAGGTTTATGGGGAGGTTATGGCAAAATTTTAGTAGAAAATGAGTGTTTTAGGTGGCTTGGTAAGTGAGGGAAACCTAAGTGTTTAGTTGGGTTGAGTAGAGATGTTTGGTGACCTTGGAATTTTTTTTTATTTTTATAATTTTTTATATTTTCATTGTATTTTGATATCTTTGTTAATTTTTAACACTTAGGGGCATATTGTGAACTTTAAAAGTACTTTGTTAACTAGTAGGGGTATTTTTGTCTTTTTTCCATCTATAGTGGCATTTCATGGACTTTTCGGAAAATATAGTGGCATTTCGTGACTTTCTTTTTTTTAGTGGCATTTTATGAATTAGCCAAAAATATTGTGGCATTTAATGAAATTTTCCAATGCTTTAAAAAGATAATTTGAAAATGTATGGTACAAATTATGGTAATTAATTGATACTAGTTATGGTGCTTAATTGGTAATTATTTATTTGAAATATATTATAATTATGTCATAAAGTCAACTACAAAATAGAATATAATTTAAAAAAATTCCAAATATTAATTAAAAAATTAGAATTTTTTTTTGAATAAATAATTTAAATTGGCAGAAAAAATAATTTGAAAATGAATGGTAAAAATTATGGTAATTAGTTGGTATAAATTATAGAACTATATTGGTCTAAATTTTTAGAAAAATTAGTATAAATTATTTGTTTAAAATTCTATATTCTTTTTTATGGTACTAAATAATTGTGAAAAAAATCTAAGAAATATTTACTTTTTGTCAATGTTTTATGATATTTTAATATAATTTAGTATATTTTTATAATATTTTAAATATTTTTTATAGCTATCTATATTTTTATAGTAGTTTTTGTGAATTTTAGTGAATTTTTTAACACTTAGGGGCATATTGTGAACTTTAAAAGGTACTTTGTTAACTAGTAGGGGTATTTTTGTCTTTTTTGCTTCTAGTCAAGGGCATAATGACATTTCATGGACACTTGCAAGAATATAGTGGCATTTCGTGACTTTCTGTTTTTTAGTGGAATTTCATGAATCAGCCAAAAATATAGTGACATTTAATGAAATTTCCCTAAAAAATATGTCAAATATCATTGCATCAACAGTCCATTAATCTTTCTCCTCCTTTGACTAGCTACTAATCTTTCTCCTTCACTTCTCAAGCTGCAGTTTCAAGGTAGCTACACAATCCATTAATTTTTGATTTTATCTCTACGTTGTCTCTTTTCACTATTGAAATATCTTTTTCTACTTCCTCACTATGAATTTGGAATCTGGGCAATCCAAAGGATGACTCTTAATATGCCTTTACTGTGGATGGGGGAAAATGAACTCATCACCAACTAATTGAATTAAATTAGCTCATTCTTCTCCCAGGTAGTGGCTTTGAAACTTCTATGAGTTCTAAGGTGCTTATTTACTTTTCTTATAACTCTTGTCTATCTACACTCCTAAAGCATTACTCGGGCATAGATAATTAGATAGATTAATATATAAAAAGAAAAATGAGATAAATAACCTAAAGTTAGTGTCTTCAAAGTAATAGAACTAGTGTGAGAGAACACAATAGAATACATTTAGTAGATTCAACTTATTACTTAAAATGATCTTGAAGACCGGACAAATTATAGACTAGATAACAAGTAAACATCACTTACGATCTTCAAAAGTAACCAACACAAAGAATATACCAAAAAGATGATAAGTGTCCAAACCTAGAAGTACAAAAGATTTGATTTTAAGCCAATGGTACAAAAACATATAGAAAAGGGAAGGAAGAGCGGAAACACAAAAGCCCTAGAATCTCAAGCCATTCATGGTTAAGGTAGGATGATTTGAGTTTAATCTAGATAAAAAACTTGATTGTGAACTTGATGCAGATACATCTTTGGATCGTTTTGAGGCGGGCTAATGGCTTGTTTGCAACATTCGAGTTGGGGGACAAACACCGTGAAAGGTAAGAGCAATACATGTAACATAACCAATAGATATCTTCCGTATACTGTAGTGACATACACCATTGAGGTGAGAGCGGTAGGTCAGAGTCAGTTTAACACAAGTATCTTCTCCTTTCAATATTAGCAGTCTTTTTGGATGAAATTGTTTCTTGAATAACCGATGTATATGATTTTAGTGTTGCATAACATGTTAATTTTAATACTTTTTACATGTATTTCGTGTATACACGACATGTATACAATTGTATACAGTACATGGTACACGGTACACTAATAAATCATGTATATATGATGCACGTCATGAAATTAGTTTTGTATACACAATTAAATACCTATACATACTAATGTCATGTAGTGTTTGGGTCGTATATTCATTTTCGTTCCTTTTTGCCAACTAATTACTAATTATTTAGCTAGTTACGAAGTCTGTGTGAATACGACCTTGTTGTACTATTGCGATTGAGTTCACTGCCCATTAGTTTACATATATATTCATTTATATTTTGCACAACAATTCCCACCAACAAAATGGGCCAGTGGAGAGTCGACAGAGGGTGGTGGCTGAAGCATCAATATCATTACACTTTTGGAGCTATGCTTTATAAAGTCTTGCTTTTATCCTAAACCACACTCCTACTGCTGTTCTAGGGGTAAGTCTCCTTATCAAGCTCTTGTTCAGCAGGACCGTAATTATACAAAGTTAAAGGTCTCGGGTGTTCATGTTTTCCTAACCTGTGACCGTACAATCACCACAAATGATCTTTTTGGTCTGATGAATGTGTCTTTCTAGGGTATCATGCTTAATAGGTTGGTTATTTGTGTTATCGTATACCCATAAAAATATTCTACATCTCTAGGGATGTGGTCTTCATTGAGCAATGTTTCCCTTTCTTCAACCTGCCACCTAAAACCTCTTCTACATCCAGCCTAGAAACCTACACTGTCATGACTCCCATATGTCAACCACCTTCTCTACCATCAGCTACAACACATCCTGCCCCTCAACCTCTCCATGTCCCTTCTATTGCCGCTTCTACTTCGTACTTGCACCCCTCTGGATCTGAAACACAAAACACTTATCAACCTCCTTAAGATTCTTTACCTGACTCCTCCAATCTTCACCCTCATAATCTTACTTCCTCTTCTGCCCCTTCATCTAACCAATATCCCATGCTCACTCGAGCGAAAGAAAATCACTCCAAACCATCAATTCAAGCAGACGTGACAATTTCCACCACAATTCAGCCCATTCCTGAACATCCTACCTACAAATAGGCCATAATGTATCCAGAATGGCAAGCTGCCATGAAAGATGAAGTTGATGCACTTGAGCACACTAAAACTTGGGATCTTGTTTCAGACAATCCCAACATGAACATCCTAGGAGTGAGATGGATTCTAAGAACAAAGAAAAACGTAGATGGCTCTATTGAGAGGAGAAAGGCTAGATTGGTGGTCCAAGGTTTTCTCATATCAGGGAGAAGATTATAATGAAACTTCCAGTCCTGTTATGAAAACATCTACAATTCGTATGGTGTTGTCCATTGCTGTCTCACAAGATTGGCTAATACAACAGATGGATGTTAAAAGTGCATTTTGCATGGTGACTTTTAAGAAACAGTTTTTATCAAACAACCGCTAGAGCTCATCAATTCTCAGTGTCCTACTCATGTTTGTCGACTAAAAGATCTTTTATGGTCTTAAACAATCCCCCTGTGCATGGTATGCTAAACTAAGCTCTTATCTCCTCCAAATTGGTTTAAAGTCTTTTCTTACAGACTACTATCTCTTTTATTTATACTAAGGGCAAGGACAACATCTATGTACTGGTGTATGTAGACGATATTATAGTCGCTGGGACTACTCATAAACTTCTATAGCAGTTTACTATTGCTATGTCAACTAGGGGTCTCCAAATTGGGTTTCGGGTCGAGTTGAGCTCAACCGGAACCCGTCCCGAAAATAGTTTAGGTCAACTCGAACCCAACTCGAACCCGAAGCGGGTTATATTTCTTCAACCCGAACCCGAAGCAGGCTGATTTGAACCCGACCCGTTGTTTAAAATTTTTATTTTATTTTAAAAATTTTAGATTATTTAATAGTTAAATATAATACTTTAATACTAATTAATTATTATGTACTATATTTAATCATAAGTTGTAGATTAAATGTTTATTTAGTCATAAATTAAACATTAAACACTAATTTAAGTCATTGAGTATAACATATTTTTATTTTTAATTAATTTTTTTCCGGGTTATGGGTTGACGGGTTTAACCCGAAGTGGGTTTCAATGACCCAACCTGAACCCAACCTGAAAATCATTTCGGGTCAAAAATCTCAACCTGAACCCAACTTTTTACGGGTTGGTTTCAGGTCGGGTTTCGGGGTTGGGTCAATATTGACATCCTAAATGTCAACCATGTTTCCTATAACAGACATTGAAGATCTGAAATATTTTTTGGTGGTTTCTATATCTCACACTCTAGAGGGACTGCTTCTGTCCCAAACCCATTGTATATCAAAGACATTTTAAACCGCACAAACAAGTCTGCCTCTAAATCTGCACTAACCCTCATGTCTCCTACCATCTCGCTAGATACTATAGACTCTCCACTATATGATAATCTAACAGAATACAAAAGCATAGTGCGAAGTCTACAATATTTATCTTTTACAAGACCAGATGTGAGATTTGTATTAAAAACCGTGTTTGTCAGTATATGCACTCACCTCGGGTTGTTGTTGGGAAATAGTAGTGAAACTATCTTTCTTACTATGGGCAGTGAACCCAGTCGTTGTAGCTCAACAAGATCGTATCCGCATAGACTTCGTAACTATCTAATCAAGTATAAGCTTAATGAATGTGCAAGAATGTAAATAAAGAGCATAAACATAAATTGGGGGGTTTTTGGGTTTTGGTTTGGATAAATAGAGAAATAAAGAAAAACAATAAAATTATTCTAATTAAACTAGGTTAGGTGTAGTCTGGGATAGATCTTTGCACCCATGTCCCCTTTACTACCAATTGTCGACTCTTGAGATCATAGATGAACAACGGGAACTCTTGTTTAACTAGCAACCAAACCTTGATCTACTAGTCCTAACCAAATATGGAAAAAACAGATAATGAACCTCTGAACCCAAGATTTACTTAATTTATTTCAACTTTCACAACCAGTTAAGGTTAACATCACTAAGTAGCATTAAGCACCAGTTCCCCACAAGTTGCAATGAAATCTATCTCATAACCACTGATGATAAATTACAATGATTTAGCCTTCACGGTTTAGGTCTCTACCTCTGAAATCTCGTTGATAGAATCCCACACTAGTGTTAGACTAATTAGTAGCCTAGAATCTATCTTAAGGCCTAATATCGACAGATTCAAAGCAAAGCAAACCAACCAATTCCAACACATAGATAACAAATTGAGTAAAACCCTAAACAAATACTCAAATCATGAATAGCAAGTTTAACAGTCATAAATACCCAATAATTATCTTTATTAAGCACAAAGACTAAAATAAAGCATAAACACAAGTTCAAGATTCAACAAGGGAGTTTTAAGGATTTTGAGGCAAAATCCTCATCCCAAACTACAAGAGATTCTACTCAGCCATTAAAAAGTAAAAGAGAGAGATAGAGTAAGAAATAGCCATGGGAGGAGCTTGAGAGCTTCAATGGAGGTGCAATCTTCAAGCTTTTCCTTCCCTTCTTGTTTTCCCCTCTTTTTTCGCCTTTTCTCTTGTGGTTTAGAGCTAGGGTTGAGCTGTGTTAGAATGAGGAAGAAATGCCCCAAAATTCCCATTTTAAAATGTAGATCTGGGCAAAAATACATGTTAACTTCCCCTATGGGGCGGTCGGCTGGGGAGGCCCGTGACAGAGAAGAAATCCAACTTCGACCGAGACACAGGGGAGGTCACCTGGGTAGGTCGGACTTCCAAATGCTCTATCTTCTTTGTTAAAGCTCCGATTTTGGATCCGTTTGCGGCTTTGAGCCCACACGTTCGTCTCTTCGTCTATTTTATTCCTAGCTATGTTATTCCTCTTGTTTCAGTAATAATTGTGTAAAACACCAATAAAACTCATAACTAGAGGAAAACTAACTAGAGTGAAGAAATGAGCATGAAAAGTGTTGATAAAACATACTAAATACACCCCTAAAACATGCTCATTTGGACACTCATCAGTTGTACACTAGCAAGCTGTCGAACCTATGTGTCCTCCAGTATTAGAATTACACACGAACCATGAGGCTTTTCTTCTCTACAACTCATTCAGGACTGTTGCAAATCTTCACTGATGCGGATTAGGCTGAATTGATAATTGACCGCTGTTCTGTAGGGGGCTATTTTGTGTTCCTTGGCTCGCACTTAATCACATGGATCTCATGAAATCAGGGCACTGTAGCTCGGTCTTCAACCGAAACCGAGTATAATCCCTAACTTGCGGTGTTATAGAAAACATTTGGTTTCAAATGCTCCTTGCCGAACAAGGACTATGTCTTGAAAATCCACCCACGCTGGCGCAACCATGCGACAACATCGGCGCCACTTATCTTGCATCCAAATCAGTACTCCATAGCAGTGTGAAGCATGTGGCGAACGACTACCAGTGAAAGAAAGAGTTACAAATGGTGGACTAAAGATTAGGTTTTTACCATCGTCTGAACAAACGGCTGCTATTCTCACAAAAGCCAACAAATATAAGCCGCTTTTCTCAAATTCGGTCAATCTTCCCTTATAATAAGCTAGTTAGGCCCATCTCATTACATCGACATAGTTCAATACACTCTCTGTAAGGCTTATATATACATACTAAAACTACTGCTATAAGAAAATGAGATAAGAACAAAATGATTACTATTCCCCATAATTTCTACCCCTACACTATTAGATAGTGGGTTGATTATGTTGTATTGAGCCTTATGTTATAGCCAATATTATAGTCCATAGTCACAGTCAAGATTTACACATTGTATAGTTTATATACTCACACTTACAATGATGAATACACAAGAGATATTTTTACAAATTCTGTTACATTCAATATGGTATCAAGAGCCAAATAGGGTTAACTCCCACCCCAGACGGCGGATTCCTGATGAAAATTTTTCGCCTGGATCCGGAACCTCTTCTGCCGCTAACACCACATCGGTGGTCATCACCACCTCTACCCCTTCTTATTCCATCCCGGCGGCAGCTTCACATCTGATCAAGCTTCGATAAGATAACTTCCCCACATGGCATAATCTTCTCCAAACGTTTCTGAGAGGCACCGATCTCTTTAAATATGTTGATGGAAATTTTAAATGTCATCCTGCACAAGTGAATGGCAAATTAAATGAGGAATATACGAAGTGGATTATTCAGGACCAACTCGTTATGAGTGTGATTCTCTCTTCTCACAGTGAATCCCTGGTTTCTCACACTTCCAGATGTCACTAGTGCAGAAAATGTTATAAACCACGGTTAAAAAGCCTATATACCACGGTTCCAAACCGTGGTTAATACGCGCGTCGTATATTCGAAAATGCCTATAAACCACGGTTCAAAACCGTCGTTTAAAATCGCGATTATAAACCACGGTTTCTATATGACCGTCGTTTAATTGTTGTTTTTGTCGCGGATCAGACCGATTTTATACCACGGTTTGGCTTTGTAACCGTGGTATATCAGGCTTTTAAACGACGGTTCGTCTGTAAAACCGTGGTATATGACTGTTTTATACGACGGTTCTGTAGAAAACCGTGGTTTAAAATGTCGTTCCACTGAATTTTAAACCACGGTTTTTAAGTAACCGTGGTTTTTTTTTTTCTTTTTTTTTAGTTTTTTTTGTTTTTTAAGCCTCTACCACAAATGTTTTCCACAATTTACAATCGCATATACAACCTGTACAGGGCATCCAACTGGTATTGCCCTTTGATAACCAACCACACTATATGACCATAAACCAAAGTTGCCAGTTTGAATTGCAACATTGAAAACGAATTGCAAACAAACCCATTCAAACTTTCAAAAATAAGAGAGAGTTGAACTTTACAAACTCTTTGAGAGTCTACGTTGCTTCAGCACAAACAAAAGTGTAAGTCTAACTACACTAGGATAAGATCTAAGTAACACTCAAGTAATTTTTACACCAAAACTGCGATAGATGATCTCTTACAAAGTTGAGATCGATTTTGGAATACGTGCTCCCTACTTGTGTGAAAAAGAAACGATCTGTCCATAAAAAGAAACTGATCATCATTAGTACACAATTTTATTTCAAATGCAATAACTTTAACTAAAACTTTGATTGGTATGGTTTACCTTGTCATCATCAGCAAGCGTGTCAATATTTTGTACAATCTCGAACATGTACCGCATCACATAATAGCCACAGCTTTGTGAATCAGGCTGCTGAGGACACTGTCATCACACCATCCATGGATTACCAACTTTAGATAGATCAAAAAATTAAACGTTTAACTTTAATACAAAAACGCATAAATTAAATGATTACTTACACGTATGTAATGGAAGTCCAAGATGGAGAATGGTTTCTTCACATCACTCAAACCAAGCTTATGACCCCTGCATAAATACAACATTTTAAAATGAAGCCATTTATTGTCAATAATCTAGGACAAGCTTAAAATAAATACAGAATGCATTAAAATTTTTGAATACTCACTCCTTCAAACATTTCTCTACAGCGATCTCTCGAAGGTCATCAGGGCCGCCCAATGGGTCTAGTATCAATAAGCATGAGGTGTCGATACACAACACCAACAACATCCAATGATTGCTGCCACAGATAAAACAAAGAATGTTTTGTACAACAATTATTAAATATCACAATTAGGAAGCAAAAATTCCAGTTATTGTGTACTTACATCTGATGATATGGGATCAGCAAATATTTGCTTTTTCTTCGCACCGCAGTACAAAATCCCTGCCTCACATGCTGTACACATCCTTGCTCATCCAATGCGGCCTGATTTGCTGACATCAATTGCGGACACAAGAAAGAGAGGGCACATAATCTCTTGCTCGCTAGCAGTCTACTAGTCAAACACCTAAACAACATTTTTTCATAAGATATGTTAAATAGCTTAAAAAAATGAAAGATAATTTAATAATTTAAAAGATACTTACAGACAATAGGCCTGAATCACAGAGATGTTAAGCAGGTCTCCCATCAAAAATTCTCTTAGATCGCTCACGGTAATCATCAGATCTCTGGGCTCGGGGGAGTGGAAAACATGCTTAGACACTTTCATGTTGAAATTGGTGACAGACTGTGGCTTCGTCATGAAAAAGTCATACAGCATTTTTTTTGTCTGTCAACTTCTTCAGATACTTGGGTGTCAGAATGGCGGCTCTCCTAGGAGTCATATCGAAAGGCTTGACCACTTCCTTTCTCACACTCTGACTCTCCTCATTTGATTTCACAACTTCCTTCCCCTTCCATCCACTTTCCTCTTCTTAACCGGTCTTAATTCCTTATCAATCTAATAGTATACAAAAATTAAATAATTAACATATCAGTCAACAGTCAAGTAAAAAACTGAACAGTAAGCATGTAAATAGTTTACCTTGTCACTGACATCAATGAGAGAATATGGCCATGGAACAACTGAAGATTTTGCTTGAACCATTTTTTTACTCCACTGATTCCACTCCAACGGAAGGGGAGAGTCCTCATGACCTTTCACAATATCGTCTACCATCACACGAGCGTGGAGAGGTGGGATGGGCTTGAAATGTACTACAGTGTTCGGTCCGGTCTGTAAAACCCGACCGAATGCAACATGAACAGTCCCACCATCCAACACTTGAAACAGATGACATGATTTAGCCACCTACATCAACTCACAACAGTAAGCAAGCTAATAAAATTATATTGTTTTAAAAGTAATGTTAAAATAACTAAGGAGGAAAAAAGAACAAACCGAAAGGTTTTGATAAGGAAATGTGTCTCTGGTAGGAGAAGAAGGTGCAGGATGATCGACCATCGGAGTATCCGCCGTCGTGGTAGGAGCAGACGTCGGTGCAGGATCATCGACAGTATCCGCCGTCGTGGTAGGAACAGACGTCGGTGTAGCAGTAGGTGCCGGTGTAGGAGACGCGGCCACTATCGATGTATCCGCCGTCGCAGTAGGAGCAGACGCCGGTGTAAGAGTAGGTGTCGGTGTAGGAGAATGCACCTGGCCCAATACTAAAGCCTCAAGTCTTCGCAGGCGCTCCTCGTAGGCTTGACGCTCCTCAGCGTGACGTCTGAGCTCCTCAGCGTGACGTCTTTCCGACTCCGCCAACCGGTCGTGCACCCGTTCATCCACCATTCTCTCTATTTCAGCCTGCGGTACTCTCGATCGAGACGTAGAAAACACGTCTTTTTGGCGAACTTCCCCTCCAAGCCCCCGCACTCGCCCTGGATGATCCTTTTGCCCAAGGGCCTTATTCAGTGGATCATCCTGAGACGGAGGGGCCGGGACCATCTCCCATCGATCAGTAGATCCAGACTATTTTAAATTACAAAAATATTAGAAATGAAGTTACTAATTAGTAAACAACAACTTTTAAAAATATATACTTACAATCTTTGAAGCCAACTCAGCAGTCTCGCTCTGCGGGAACACATAGACTCCCTCTTCATTTTTCTTCATGCGCCCCAGCATAAATGTCTGCACCCTACTTGCATCGTCAACAGTATCAACAACTGACTGAGTGCCGTCTTCATTCGTCTTCGTCAGTAAGCCCTCGCTCTTCCACTTCTCCAACCGCCCCGTATATCCAGCTCGCCCCATGTAGTGCTTATATACATTCTTCGCCCGGTTACGTCTCGCTTGTTCTTGACGTAACTGTTACAAAATTTGTATATTTGTAAGTTATACATAATAAAAAAAATATTTGTTAAATTTTATTCCTTAAATAATTAAGACAGAATAATTGTAAAAGTACCTTAAACTCTTCAGTCTGGCGATGGTCGTAGAATATCTTCCAGTCCTCCTCCGTGAACATACCATCATACACTACCCACGGCGGTGACCTCTTGGAGCCCGGTTTGTTAATCCAACCATCTACCAACCGATGCTTGAATTGTCGCAGCGATGTCGCTAAAAGTGATTCAATCTTCTTCCGAAGTTCAGCCGCGACATTGTATTTCTTCTGCACCATCTGCCACATGATGTCTTTGTCTGCCTTTTCTTGATACTTCCAATCCTTATTAATCGAACAATGGGATTTTACCATCAATCCCAAGTAAGAAGCAAACTGCTGCTTCGACCCACCAGAATGTCGGAGGTACTTGTCCCAGAACAAATCGATGGGAGCATTTTTCTTCTCCTTCAACCCACGGGTCGGTCCACGTCCCTTCCGAGTGTCCTGCGAAGTAGATGTAGCTGGTGGTTCTTCAGTAGGGACGTCATCGTCAATATCATCCAACCCCAACAGTAAGTCCTCTTCGACTCTATCGTCAGGATCCATAATCTGAAAAATAATCAACAATTAACAAGGTTAATACGAACATCTACTGAATCAAATATTGAAACATGACAAAAATGAAATAATTAATATAATATTGTCAACCAAACTTACAAAATAACATTTCATCGTTCAATCCACAATCCTTCGTTGTGGTCGGACCTTCGATATTCAAAATTAGTTACATTATCTACCTCCATCGGCAACCGAATAGGTACATCTGTTTCATCTTCACAGTCGTATTCATCCTCATCAACAATATTATCAATCCCAACTATCGATCTTTTACTCTGCATTACAATAGACCATCTGGGATTAGACTGATCACGACAGTAGAATACTTGTTTTGCCTTTGATGCAACGATAAAGGGTTCATCAGTAGGAGCCGCTGTCGTTAAATCAACTAGCTTCATACCATGATCCTCCTCACGATATCCCTGTTTGTTGTCCACCCATTTGCAACGAAATACACAAGTTTCATAACTAGTGTAATTCAAGACCCAAATATCCTCAATAACACCATAATATTCGTTCTTCAGTGTATTACGATTTGTTCCTGTGAAAATGTCTTGTGAAGCGATAAGATGCACACCACTGTTCTGGTTTGTCGATTTACAATCTTGACGTTCAGTGTAAAACGAAAATCCATTTACATCATATCCTTCATAAGACAACACATCGAGATTTGGACCAAGTGCCAACAACTGGATCATTTCATCCACGTTCCTTGAATCTTCATACAACACCTTCTGTCTGAACCACTTAACAAATGTTGCATTCTGCTCTTTTTTTAATTTGGCATTACTCATCGTTGGGTGTTTTGTTTTGAGGTAGGCTAGGTGTGCATCGAAATACGGTTCAACAACTTCAGAATGATTCAACACAACCAGATGTGCCTTGTTCAATGTATCAAAATCAACTCTGCATAATTTTTTCCCACAGGTACCAACCCCTTTAAGCCTGCCATCATGTCTTGCTTTCGGTAATCCAATAACATCAACACCGTGTAAGTAGTGAGTGCAGAAGTCAACTACCTCCTCTGTTACTGTCCCTTCAATTATACTTCCCTCTGGACGCCGACGGTTTTTCATTTTCTTTTTCAGTATACCCATATATCTCTCAAACGGATACATGTATCGAAGGTATAACGGACCACAATGTTTGATCTCTCTAACAAGATGAACAAGTAGATGCACCATAATATCAAAAAACGAAGGAGGAAAATACATTTCCAACTGACACATGGTGATCACAAGGTCATTCTGTAGTTTATCCAGCGTCTCCACATCAAGCACTTTACACGAAATTCCTTTGAAAAAACACATAAATTTGTAATAGTTTTCCTGACATCAGCTGGAAGGATTCCACGGAGAGCAACCGGAAGTAAGTGCTGCATCAGCACATGATAGTCGTGAGACTTCATCCCTACCAATTTCAGATCAGACATTGATACCAAACTTGCTATGTTCGATGAGTAACCGGATGGCACTTTAATATGACGAAGAGAACTACAAAAACTTATTTTCTCTTCTTTGGATAATGTATGACAAGCGGGAGGCAAGAATGTTCTTTTCCCTCTTTGTTGTGGCGTGAGTTCTTCTCGTATACCCAATTCAACCAGATCTTTTCTACCCTTTAAATGGTCTTTTGTCTTTCCTTTCACGTTTAGTAGTGTCGCAGATACACTTTCACCAATGTTTTTCTCCACGTGCATAGCATCAATGCAATGTCTCACCTCTAAATGTTGCCAATATTCAAGTTCCCAAAATATTGATTTTTTCTTCCAGATTGTGAGCCTCGATTTTAAGCCCTATCCTATGTTGAATAAAGTTGATTAGGATCTAAACGGGTTTTAGGTCCACTTATAACCTAAGATTAATAACTATGTCACATAACAATAATTATTAAAACCTAAGCTAGCTCACTGGAACCTATTATGAGTCGCCACCTAATTTTGACCTAGATTAAATTAGGAAAGGAGAGTTCGGGTTCGGGGGCTTGATATTCGACTTATTTAGGGTTCAATTACTTTCATTACCCCTAGAAGTCGTTTTTCCTCTACTTAGTTTAATTACGGCTTATTACGAGTCGTTTTAACCTAAGTGCGCAAGCTCTGTTTTTTGTGTTTTTTAGCGTTTTTTTGACAGAAAATTAAAGTGAAATTGAAAGCTACCTAAACTAGGGTTTCGGAGGCAGAATTAGGTCAAATTTTGCTTACGTCCGTAGCCACGGACCAAGAGTCCGAGACCACGGACCCCAGTTAACCTAAATATGCAGAAAAGTCGAAATTGAAGGAAAACAAAAATTTGCAAAGTCCGGGGCCACGGACAGGCTGTCCGTGGGCCCGGACATCGTTAGAAAAACCTAAGTTTTGAATTTTTAAAATCCCGCCGCCGTCCGTGGGTGTCCGTGGTCTCGGACAACGCGTCCGAGGTCCCGGACCATAGGTCCGAGGTCACGGACCACCCACGGACAGGGGTTTTCAGAAGGTTCCCGAGGGTGTTTTGAGCTCAAATTTTATGGGTGTGTAGCCTGAAAGATTTACAAGTCGTTAGTGATTGAAGGTTTTCAATTTGAACTCGAATTAAGCACGAAACTTTGTAAACAAGTTATTGGACAGAAGCTTAAACAAACGTCAATACAGAAGCGTAAACAGGTTGGTTTGAACCCAAACTTTGACAGAGAGTTAACAAGGTCGTGGGGAATCAGAAAAGTGGGATTGTAACCTGTTTTACCTTCGAATTCAAGATGATTCTTCACGTTGGGATTCTTCGGAGGCTCCGATGATGCCGGTTCCGGATTGAGTTCGACCCGGGCTTCTGGTTGTTTGATTGTTGATGATGTTCTTCACGTTTTGGAGGTGGTTTGGTTGATGTTTGATGATTGTTGATGTGTTAGGAGTTGAAAAGTGTGTTTAGGTGGTGATTTCGAGAGATTTTGATGTGATTTTGGTGCTTGGATGTGTAAAAACGTGAGGAGAATGAGACGGCTAGGTTTTCTGGTTGCTTAGGGTTCTTGAGGTTCTTCTTTGATCATGGGATAAGGTTCCTTATATAGACCTCTTTAAAGATAGAAAAAATCCGGTAAAAACCGAGATTTACCGACGTTTTAGCTCAAGGGCTTCCAAAAGGAATTTGATTATGAAATTTCACACATGGGTAAAGGATGATATTTCTGATTTTTCTAAAGTGGAATCGAATTTTTTGGATATTGGAATATTTTTAAATTCAATTTCTCGTCAGATTCAATCAGAAATTGCTAGAAAATTATTGGAAATTCGAAAAATCAAAATTCCAACGCCATTATGCTTAAAATGTCATCCTCTATCTTGGGTAAAAATTTCAAAGCATTTTGAATTGATTTGACCCTTATTTGGAGGAGAGAGAAAGCCTGTAGGGGGCTTAGGAGCCTTGAAAAATTACGAAAATGGCCCTGGAGAGGACTAAGCTGTCCCTAGTACTCTGAAATGTGCCGATCGATCTGGGAACCCTCACTACTAGCCTATTAGAAGAGACTCACCTCCGGGGGGTTGAAATTTTGGGTATAACAGATTGCCCCCCGTCAACTAGACTTTGTAATGGAAATGAAAAGGCTAGTTGATGCTTGAGTGATACCCCAAAATTTTGGATCTTAAAAGACCCCTCGTGCAATTGAAAACCAACAAGTTGTGTCGAGCTGTTCTAAGGCGCTGACTACCTATGAGTAAAGTGGAAGGATGTCGAGCGATTCTAAAGCGTCGGTCACCTAAAGGTAAAAAATGAAATAATGTCAGACTATTCTAAGGCGCCGACTACCTATAACGAATGAGATGATGTCAAGCTATTCTAAGGCGTTGACCACCTATAACGAATGAGATGATGTCAAGCTATTCTAAGGCGTTGACTACCTAAAATGAAATGAAGTATGCCGAACATTCTAAGGGGTCGGGAACCTGTAATGCAAATGTAGATGTCATGCAGAAAAAGATGATATGATGATGATATGCTAACGATGCTGATGATGATGTTGATGCTGATGATGCTCGGATGCTTCTGGGGACCGAAACCCGTTCCAATGCTCCTGGTTGGTATACTATGGGGACTTATTGCCTCTGCCCACCAACTGGGGTGCTGGGATAACTTCTAGATTACCAAGGGACTTATTGCCACTGCCCACTAGTTGTTTCTCCCAAGAAGTTGACATGAAGATGGGGACTTATTGCCTCTGCCCCGCCAACTTAGATCACGCTCTATCTCGCACTGAAGATGATACTAGGTCCCGTACTGGTCTCGCACTGGATGATGACGCTCGGTCTCGCACAGAAGAAGATGATGGGTCTCGCACTGAAGATGATGCTAGGTCTCGTACTGGTCTCGCACTGGATGATGACGCTCGGTCTCGCACAGAAGAAGATGATGGGTCTCGCACTGAAGATGATGCTAGGTCTCGTACTGGTCTCGCACTGGATGATGACGCTCGGTCTCGCACAGAAGAAGATGATGGGTCTCGCACTGAAGATGATGGGTCTCGCACTAACGAATATGATGGTCTCGCACTGATGAAGATGCATGGTCTCGCACTGACGAAATTGATGGTCTCGCACTGATGAAGATGCTTGGTCTCGCACTGAAGTCTCGTACTAAATGGATGAAGAAAAAGCTGGGTTCCGCACTGATTCTGGGTCGCGCACTGAATGAAGATGTCTTGTACTAAAGTCTTGAAAATGATGGGTCTCGCACTGAATGAAGATGCTAGGTCTCGTACTGAATGAGGAAACTGCAGGGCCTCGCACTGTTTTGGGTCTCGAACTAAAAATGAGTTAGGAAGATAATGGTCTCGTGCAAATGATGAGAACTGATTACTGGAGTGCCAAATGGCAATGATGATAAGATGTATGCAATCAAGATATATGAAAGATACTCGTTCAAAACAGGAAACTGTTGGAAAAGGTGCCGAACTTGGCAATGCTTGTGAAAAACCCTGCTGAAAAAGGAAAGTGAAATGATCATTTCCTGACTAAAAATTTCAAATCTGCAATTTGCTTCTTGAAAAATGAACATGCCATTGGTGGAAGTGTGTGGTGTTTGTTGTGGTGCTGAAGGCTTTTGCCGGTGTTCAGGATTGGGTTGTGATTTTGGATGGAGATCAGGGTTATGACGGGCCTGATGTTTTTGTGGAGGTAAGGCCAATGACGAGTTTGAGAGTGTGTGTGTGGTGGTAGGGGCTTATGCGTGCCTGTGGTGGGATGGTGGTGCTCGAGCTTTGGGTTTTAATTGGTGCTGACATGGCAATTGTTGGAACCAACAATTGCCCCCAGTATTTTTCCTTAGGACAATCTGAGCTAGAGTTCATGGCAATCGATCGGAACGATCGATTGCCCCCAGTATTTTCTTTTATTAAACGTGCGAACGAGTCTCGTCCTCACAGGGTCAAGGCTTATGTTTTCACGTGGTGTTTCCTAACCTACACTCGGCGTGTTTGGTGTTTGCACTCGTTCCTCCCCTACGGCCACAACTTCTAGACCATTGAATTCGATATTTGATGAATTTACGCATTCGATCTGTTACTTTCACGTGATTAGATACACAACTATCAAGTCGGAAGTCTTTAAAGCTTATAACATGGCCATGGGGTGTGATGAAAGACAACGGGACCATGGAGGGATATTTCAGGTATGTGGAGCTATAAGGGTGACCAAAGCTGCAACTTTCACCTTCTCTCGGACTTGTCTTCTTTGCCTTGAAGTCGTTTGGCTACTTCGTGATGACTTCGCTTATGAGCTTGGAACTTAGAACTTTTGGGTTGTTCCTTGCGCCTTCTCTCTTTCTTCTGATTTTGGATTACTTCGAGGCTTTCCAGGTTTGCCTTTCTTTGAATCTCTTTTCCTCCGGGGTTCTTGTGTTTCCCGGTTTTGAACTTTGAGAGCTGTTTTTGATGTTAGCTCATTTGGATCCTGTGCCACTTTGGGGCCATTTGCGGATCACTCCGTCATGCTGGTAGCAGTTCTGCTTCTTTGGACTTGTGAAGTTGCTGTTCGGAAGTCGGGCTCCTTGCATCCTTTGGTCACCGGGTCGGGTATTCACCATTGGCTGGCTTATTCTGTGGAGTTTGTAGTGTTGTAAAAGAGGTCATATATCAAAAGCTCAGCGGGGGTGCCTAGGGTGTGATGTCAGGGTTCACAAGCTTTTGGATGTGTGGTGCTGTACCTAGGTGCTTCGTCATTCCTGATAGTTGTGTATCCGCTCTTTGTTACTTTTCGCAGATCTAAGAGTAAATTTACAAATTATCTCCTTCGGTCAGAGTTATGCCATTTATCTCACCTTTGAATGTGGTCTTACCAGAGTCGTGTAAAAATGACACGCTCGTTCACTCATGGTTTTCCCACTCAAGACACTCTCGTGAGATTTTCACTTGGAAACTCGTTCGCACATTTAAACAAAAGATAAAAGACGACGAACTTAAACTTAGATTGCCCCCAGTTTTGGTTTGGGGTTTGTGACAACAATTCGATAGATGTGGACTTTGAACCTCTTTGTGGGTTATTTGGATATTATGGGGTGAGTTGTGGTGTTTGGTTAGGCATGTTCAAATTTTTAGAAACAAGAGACAAGCCGTTCCATTGCTTAGTCAGAAAATGATTGCTTCGTGAGCCTTTTCCTTAAAAAAAACTATTTTGTTTTCCCTTTTTTTTCGATGAATGAAAAATGGTTTGTACAGGAGTTGTGAAAATGGAACTATGATTTTATTTATGAATCATGAAAGAAACGTAAAGATTACAATCAGAGGTGACTGAAAACTAACTAATAAGCTACTAGGAAAATTTGAAGATGCAAGAAAACGATCTGCACACTTAGAAAAATTGGACTCCTTGCTCGAGGAGGTCTTGAATCTTGTGCTTCAATGCTCGGCAATTGTCAGCATAATGGCCAGGCAACTGATGGTAGTGGCAGAATTGATTAAGATGCCTCCCCAAATGAGTGGTTCCTGGCCGAGGGGCCAGGGGCTGTAGCAGGTTTCTCTTCTGAAGCTCTTCAAACGCCTGACTTGGTGCTCGGCCAATGTTGGTGAACTCCCTTTGCGATGAGTCTCGGCGTGGTAAGGGTACTGTCCTAAGGTTTTGATGCGGAGATCTGGGTCGTTGAACCATATTCACTTCTGGGAAACTGCTTTGAGCGCAAGCTACTGTCTGAAGATAAGCCTTTCTGGTCCTGGCTTAAATAATTTGGAGCCACTGCCGGAGTTTCTTGAGCACTCAAGCTCCAAACCTTCCTTATGAATCCTTTCCTCTAGAATACCGACTTGTCCCATCAACATGTCCAAACTCGGAAAGTACATAAATTTTAGCTCATGGTTGTGTTGTTTTCGCATGTTCTCAATTATCATGCGGATTTGCTCCTGCTCGTCCATTCTGGTAGGCATGGCTGCAGCCTTTCTCCTCCAACGCTTGATGAAGTCAGACATGGACTCACCGTCTTTCTGTCGAGTTCCTGCCAGATCGATTCTGGTGACCTCGAGGTTCTTAGCATACTCGAAATGATTTAGGAAAGCCTCGCAAACCTCCTCGTAGGTTTTGGTATTCATCTTCTGAGTGAGATACCAACGCTGAGGAGTCTCGTCTAGATAGCGTGCAAAAACTTTGGCTTTTTGCATATCGTTGAGCCCCAAGATGGACATTTCTCGGTCGAACATAGCCAAGTGAATCTGTGGATCCGAGGAACCCTTGTACAAAGCGAGTGCAGGCAGCTTCAGCTTTAGGGGAAGAGCAACTTCGGGATACGACGCCGTGGAGAAATAATCGAAGCCAGCTGGTTTGTTGGTTTTCTCTATGCGCTCAATCCTTTTCAAAACCCTTTTGACCTCTGCAGCTAGCTGGTTGTCAGGAACATCCTTCCCCATACGTGTTTGAGGATCTTGGGCCCTAACAGAGTCAATCTCGATGTAATTACGATTAAGATTTTCATCCACAAGCTTTTCCAGAGTGTGCTGGTTTGTCTCCTGGAGATTAGCCTTACTCCTCAGTTCCTCGACAATGGACTCCAAGACCTTGTACCCTTGCAGCACAGCGGCCAACTGGGCCTCGGTGTTGATCGGATTTCCTCCTTCTGCCATATCTGGATTCGGGCTTGCCTGTTTCCAAGAAGTCCATTATTAGCTAACAAGAGGAAGTGGGTTGAAAGACACCAAGGTGATAATGACACTTCACAAGGTAGATCGAAACAGGCTTAGGCTGAAAGCAAGTGGGCCAAGATACCCAGAAAATGAGGTGCTTGGGCTGAAGTATCTCTCAGGCTATGAACTGGAATTTGGACTGAAATGTAAACAGATGGCTTTGATTGGGCCTGAGAGGTGACACCTAGATCTAGGGTTTGGGGCTAGGGCCCGGATAAGAAGTCTACCTAGTCTAGAATGAGCCCTTGGGCCGGAATGTGTTTGGGCCTGGAGTAAAGCACATGGGCTGGAATGGTCCCTAAATCACAAATGGGCCCAACTTTCTTTGGGCCAGAGAAGATGGTTGCTAAGCAGAAAAAGATTTTGTTTTCGGGACTTGTGAGTTATTTCGAGTTCAGATGGATTTCCTTTTTATGGGCCTAGAACTAATTGGATAATTCAAAATGGGCCAGAAGAGAAATCACCTAAGTCTAAGCTTTTGGGCCGAAGCCCGAACGACTCACATGTTAAACCAAACAGGGCCTCTGGGCCGCAAACAAATAGAGCTGCCAATTCGTTTTGGGCTAGGTTGATGTAGGAGAAGTTCCTATCAATCTCTAGGCTGGGTAGTGGGCCGATCATACAAGCAAACAAGGCCCACACAAATTCAACATGTCCTCACTAGACGTTTAAGTCAAACCGGGTATGGATCGATCCGGAGAGGTGCTTGGGGCGCGGGCCCAGGTCACCACAAAGGAATAGGGCTTGTACGCTATTCTCTTTGGGCTTCCCCACTCTTTTCACATCACCTGAAGGTGTGCGTCTACGGTCGGGTCTTTGACTGACCAAACAAAGGGCTAGGTAAGGGCACTGCCAGGAAGACGCTTGGGGCTAAAGCCCAGGTATTAAGGGGGTGTGGTTAGACGACACCCTCCTCTTTTCCCCCGCTTATTCACATCACCTAAAAGGTGTGAGTCCCTGACAGGGGACCCTCAAATGGGTCCCGGGGTGAAATTGGTTTGTGTGGACCCTCGCTCTCATATGATGCCAAGGTGCAGAAAATTAAAGTGCGCACGAAGGTAAACAAACAGAGTAATAAAGCCATAAATAAACATTTTCGAGTTAAGCCCTCTTTCTTAAAATTAAACAAGTTAAAATTAAGAAGTTTGTCCCCAGCAGAGTCGCCAGTCTGTGAGCCTCGATTTTAAGCCCTATCCTATGTTGAATAAAGTTGATTAGGATCTAAACGGGTTTTAGGTCCACTTATAACCTAAGATTAATAACTATGTCACATAACAAAATTTAAAACCTAAGCTAGCTCACTGGAACCTATTATGAGTCGCCACCTAATTTTGACCTAGATTAAATTAGGAAAGGAGAGTTCGGGTTCGGGGGCTTGATATTCGACTTATTTAGGGTTCAATTACTTTCATTACCCCTAGAAGTCGTTTTTCCTCTACTTAGTTTAATTACGGCTTATTACGAGTCGTTTTAACCTAAGTGCGCAAGCTTCTGTTTTTTTGTGTTTTTTAGCGTTTTTTTGACAGAAAATTAAAGTGAAATTGAAAGCTACCTAAACTAGGGTTTCGGAGGCAGAATTAGGTCAAATTTTGCTTACGTCCGTAGCCACGGACCAAGAGTCCGAGACCACGGACCCCAGTTAACCTAAACATGCAGAAAAGTCGAAATTGAAGGAAAACAAAAATTTGCAAAGTCCGGGGCCACGGACAGGCTGTCCGTGGGCCCGGACATCGTTAGAAAAACCTAAGTTTTGAATTTTTAAAATCCCGCCGCCGTCCGTGGGTGTCCGTGGTCTCGGACAACGCGTCCGAGGTCCCGGACCATAGGTCCGAGGTCACGGACCACCCACGGACAGGGGTTTTCAGAAGGTTCCCGAGGGTGTTTTGAGCTCAAATTTTATGGGTGTGTAGCCTGAAAGATTTACAAGTCGTTAGTGATTGAAGGTTTTCAATTTGAACTCGAATTAAGCACGAAACTTTGTAAACAAGTTATTGGACAGAAGCTTAAACAAACGTCAATACAGAAGCGTAAACAGGTTGGTTTGAACCCAAACTTTGACAGAGAGTTAACAAGGTCGTGGGGAATCAGAAAAGTGGGATTGTAACCTGTTTTACCTTCGAATTCAAGATGATTTTCACGTTGGGATTCTTCGGAGGCTCCGATGATGCCGGTTCCGGATTGAGTTCGACCCGGGCTTCTGGTTGTTGATTGTTGATGATGTTCTTCACGTTTTGGAGGTGGTTTGGTTGATGTTTGATGATTGTTGATGTGTTAGGAGTTGAAAAGTGTTTAGGTGGTGATTTCGAGAGATTTTGATGTGATTTTGGTGCTTGGATGTGAAAAACGTGAGGAGAATGAGACGGCTAGGTTTTCTGGTTGCTTAGGGTTCTTGAGGTTCTTCTTTGATCATGGGATAAGGTTCCTTATATAGACCTCTTTAAAGATAGAAAAAATCCGGTAAAAACCGAGATTTACCGACGTTTTAGCTCAAGGGCTTCCAAAAGGAATTTGATTATGAAATTTCACACATGGGTAAAGGATGATATTTCTGATTTTTCTAAAGTGGAATCGAATTTTTGGATATTGGAATATTTTTAAATTCAACTTCTCGTCAGATTCAATCAGAAATTGCTAGAAAATTATTGGAAATTCGAAAAATCAAAATTCCAACGCCATTATGCTTAAAATGTCATCCTCTATCTTGGGTAAAAATTTCAAAGCATTTTGAATTGATTTGACCCTTATTTGGAGGAGAGAGAAAGCCTGTAGGGGGCTTAGGAGCCTTGAAAAATTACGAAAATGGCCCTGGAGATGACTAAGCTGTCCCTAGTACTCTGAAATGTGCCGATCGATCTGGGAACCCTCACTACTAGCCTATTAGAAGAGACTCACCTCCGGGGGGGTTGAAATTTTGGGTATAACACAGATGCTCTTTTCAGTGGCTTTAATTGGTGGACCGAAGTTGTTCACCACATTCTTCAACTGATTGTAAGTCTCAGCAGCAGATAGTGGTGGTCGAGCGACTGCATGATCCGTTTTTCCATCAAACTCTTTTGTCATCTTACGATTTGTGCCCTTTAGGAAGGAATTTCCGATGGCCCATGTACACATTTTTTCCACTGTGTTTTAACCGTATACTGCAAGTTCTATCTCCACATATAGGGCACGCTAGAGCTCCTTTAATTGTGTATCCCGAGAGGTTACCGTATGCAGGGAAATCATTGATCGTACAAAACAACATAGCCCGGAGCGTGAAGTTTTCCATACCATATGAATCATACACCGTCGCACCTTCATTCCACAACAATTTTAAATCGTCAATAAGTGGTTGCAAAAACACATCAATTTTGTTTCCCGGTTGTTTTGGACCCGATATCAACAGAGAGAGGAGAATATGTCTGGGTTTCATACACAACCATGGTGGCAGATTGTATATTGTCAATAAAACAGGCCAAGTACTGTGTATACTGCTCAAAGTGCCATAAGGGTTCATCCCATCAGTGCATAAACCAAGTCTTAAGTTCCTTGGGTCTGTACCGAATTGAGGGTATATTCTGTCAATGTTTCTCCATTGTGGTGAATCGGCTGGATGTCTCAATTTACCATCATCCTTTCTATGGGTAGCATGCCATCGGAGGTTCTCAGCATCTTTCTGAACTGCAAACAAACGTTTGAATCGGGGAATTATCGGTAGATACCACAACACCTTCGCAGGAGAGCCCACTTTAGTGCTTATGTGGTTTCTGTCACCCTTTTTACATAGCGTGATTCCCCACATTCAAAGCAATGGTCATCCAACTCATTCTCCTTCCAATACAACATACACCCATTTGGACAAGCATGTATTTTTTTATATTCCATACCCATCGGACACATTAACTTCTTTGCCTCATAAGTTGTTGTGGGTATCACATTGTCCTTTGGTAGTACATTCTTCAGCAGTTGTAAAATATCTGTAAAACTGACATCACTCCATCCATGTCTCGCCTTCAGATTGAATAGTTTTAAGACAACGCTCAATTTGTTTTGTGTTTGCGTTTCACATCCACTGTACAACGGTTCCTTTGATGCTTCCATCAGATTTTCGAATGATTTGGGTTTGTTGGAAAAATGTTGTTCAACATCTTCCATCATTGCATTAAGGTCCTCCTGATCATCTGAATCACTACCTAGTGAATCATCTTGAGTATCCCCAAAATCGTGTGAAGCATCCATTTCTGATTGTTCTGCAACAACGTTATCAGCACATTCAAACACTTGTACTGAATGTTGACCATGCAGTATTGTTATGGCTTCATAATCATCTGTAAACCTCTGCGAATCAGATGATCCTTAATCTTGTCCACACCTCGGTATTTGAAGTCGTTCTTGCAATCGACACAAGGACATCGAATATATCCCTTATCCCTTGGTTTAAGATTGTCAACAAGGACTTTGCAAATTTATTGACCCCTTGTAGGTACTTGATGTCCAATCTGTCACTGTACATCACTGAGCGCTCCCTCCTTTTTCAACACACACCAGAGATGTCGTGAACTCGTTCCATTGATCTCCTCTTTTTTTATTTACAGATTTAACAACCTAAACCTATCCAATCACCTACGATCTCACCTAGGAACAAGTTAATAATATACAGTAGTTCAGTGATAATTTCGGCAGCATTACCCTATAGTTCTCCTAGTGTAGATATATATACGAATCGTTTCAATTCACATATATATGTACACTAGAAGAACACTAGGGTAATGCTGCTGAAATTATCACTGAACTACTGTATATTATAACTCATTCACAACCTAGATGGTGAGAGCAAAGGTCATTGGATAGTCCCAACAGGGACTATCTAAGACATACCTCTATCAGGTATATCTCAGACAGGTAATTCTATGTTTGAATTGATTTTCCATTGTTTAATAGAAAAACAAAAATAAATTGAAACATTTTAAATACCAACCTGATGAGTACTGGATGGTCAGCTAGCGCGAACAGCACAGAAGAAGGAGAAGTAGGCAAATGCTCTTGCACGCAGTATATAACACCTATTCAATGAAATTAGAATAAGGTTTTAATTTTATAAAAACTTGAATAATTGAACATATTAAACAAACGAAGAAAGCTTAAATTCTGGAAAAAATTTGGCATGACCTTTGCGTATTTTTAGACACTCCACATTTTTTAAAGGCAGAAACAAACACAGTAGCAGCAAAATTAATTCTCAGCAAACCATACGAATTATTATCAGACAGACAAGTATGCATATAGTAAATGAAATTAGAATATAAGGTTTTAATTTGAAAAAAATATGAATTGAACAAATAAACAAACGAAGATATTTTGAATAAACCATGTTATTGAAACATTTTTAAAAAACTAACCCAATGAGTACGGATGATCAAGTCACAAATGGGAAGGAAGAGGGATTGTTCAACCGTAGAAACACCTATTCAAAAAATTAAAATATGGTTAAATTCTGGAAAAAATTTGGCATGATCTTTGCGTATTTTTAGATACTCCACATTTTTTTAAGGCAGAAACAAACATAGTAGCAACAACATTAATCTCACATTTCACCACATTATGCAAATATATATTCTAATGATTTCAGAATACAAATAGAATTTAGTATAACGTTTATTTGTGACAATATATTATATATGTACATACATATAAGTATTTCTTTCTAAAATCATAATCAGAAATGCAAGTGTTTTACCGTGGGTCTGATTACGCAAACCGGTGGCAGAGGTTGACGGGGCAGCAACAATTAGTGCGACAAGTGGACAATCTAACCGTGGGTAGTAACACCTATCCAATGAACTTAGAATAAGGTTTAATTCTGGAAAAAATTTGGCATGACCATTGCGTATTTTTAGATACCCCACACTTTTTTTGGCAAAAACAAACACAATAGCAGCATCAGATCAAGGTTCAAGTGATTCTCAATAAAACACACAGACATTTAAGCATCATTCGCAGCAAAATGCACAGACACTTAGGATATAAGGGCGGGGATCAAGACACTAACCAATTAACAAACAAAATAATGGAGTTGGGCTGCAAATAAATGCTAAAGTTTTACAAATTAATTACCAGAGTGGCGATGAGACTCCGGCGGTGGATGGGCAGCGATGGTGGAGGATGAACACGACCTTCAGGCAGCGGGAGAACAATGCAATTTCCCTTTGAAGCAACCTACAAATCGCCAAACCAAGCCAGGACCTTCAGGCAGTGTGTGTATAAATATATATGCATATCAGTAACATAGCAGCTAGGAAAAAAAAAAGATAGCAAATTACATTCAGCAATACATATATATATATATATATATAATATATCTATATACACACATTCTCTCTCGGTCCCATCATCTCTTTTTTTTTTCTTTGGCTGCTGTACCCGGTTGTTGATATGCATGTAAATATATTTACACTCAACATATAGCTAGGCGTGACTGGCTACCATCTTTCGATTATTGATATGCATTATATACTCACACCCGATCCCACCTATTCATATTTGTACAGAACATCACGTTAGAAAGTTTAGTAGCCAACAAACATTTTCAATTCACTGCTATTACTAGTTTAATATGCGCATGCATATATAAATACACATTCACTTCCGCTAATAACATGCCTATATATATTCACACAGACAAACTGCTCGTGACTCCCTATTATTTTTCCTAGCTGCTATCTTATTGTCGGTATAGATATACACATCCACACAGATATCAAACTTCAAAGGCAGACATATTATATGTATATCAGTACGCATAATCAGCCACACTAATCAAAAAATTGCTAAAACTTGGAGTTTAATTACCGAAGAGATAGGGGGGCGTCGCGTGCGATTCAGGCGAGAGGGGAGGTTGGGGCGGTGGAGCGTGCTTCACTGGGCCGTGCGCAGGTCGGGCGAGCTGGACTTGGACGGAGAAGATGGCGGGAGCAGACGCTGGGCAGTGGAGGAGGCCGGACTAGACTGGAAGGCGGCGTTCGCGGATTCGACAAGGCGCGACTTCACCGAAGGACGACGGAGCTTCACCGTGACGACAACAAACGAAGCGCAGCCGCTGTTTGGGCGGTGTCGAGCTGCGAGCTGGGGTGAAGCAAGGCAACGGTGGAAGGGGGAAAAGCTCGACGGTGACGGTTTAAGACGGGGGAGTGGGAGTCGACGGGGGAAATCGCACGACGGAATCGCACAGGAGAAAGAGAGTCGCGGGGAAGAAGAAGAAATGAGGCTCGAGGGTCTTTAATTACATGACTTTAAACGACGTTGATAGATAAACCGTCGTTTAAAACCTATGTTACGATCACAATAAACGACGGTTATCATAGAAACCGTGGTTTTTAAGTTTTGGCGGAAAATTTTAAACGACGGTTCAAGAGTAACCGTGGTTTAAACTCCCTTTATACGACGGTTTGGATAAAACCGTCATTTTATTATGATGAGCCGTGCAACATAAACGACGGTTCCGTCCAGAACCGTGGTTTATATATACTTTATACGACGGTTAATAAGAAACCGTCATTTATTTTGATGGGCCGTGCAATATAAATGACGGTTCTGTTAATAACCGTGGTTTATAGAGTATAAATGACGGTTATTTATTTAACCGTGGTTTAAAGTGCGTCATTTAAAATCTTTTTTCTACTAGTGTGTAGATCCTCAACTACTATGTGGTCTACCCTTAATGATATGTTTGCTGCTCAGTTTGTTGCAAACATTGGTCATCTTTATTTTCAATTGGCTAGTATTAAGAAGAAAGGGACAAAAACTATAACTGACTATTTCAATCGGGCCCAAGGTTTGGTTTTTTCTCTCGCTGCAGCAGGTGATGTTGTTTCTGACAGATTTTACTCAAAGGTTTATCCCTAGACTATGATTCCATTGTTATCCATCTCATGACCCTCAACACAACCCTCACCCCACACCAAATATATGGCCATCTCCTAACCAAGAGGCGAGGATCACATATCAACAAGCTCAACAAAATTCATCCATATATCTCCTCAGTACACACCCTTCTAAACTTACCCCTTATCGTGAAATGAGTTCTAGATACATATATTCCACATGTCCTATAGAATATCATAGCAAATGACAAATTAATAAAAATCATAATGACCAAAATTCCAAACGTTACTAATTAAAATATTACATATATTTTAATTTTTTGTATTTGTAAATGTTTATACTTTATGGAAAAATTACATCGCCCACCCATGACGTTTGGTGAAATTACACAGCCCACCCACGAGGTTTCAAAAATTACGTTGCCCACCCATGTGGTTTCCACAATTTTACATCCAGCAACTTTTCTAATATTTGATCAACTTAAAAGATGGTTAAATGATATCCAAATTTGATGAAACTTTACATGGACGATATTAAAGTGTTATATTTTAGTAAAATGTGAAATCCAACATTTTTAAGCTCATATATGATCCGTGGGACCCGATGAACGTGTCTCATGTTTCATTGGGTCCCACAGGTCATATATGACCTAAAAAACTTTGGATTTGGCATTGAAAAAAATATAACACCTTAGCATCATCCATGTAAAGTTTCATCAAATTTGGATATCATTTAACCATCTTTTAAGTTGATCAAATATTAGAAAAGTTGCTGGATGTAAATTGTGGAAACCACATGGGTGGGCAAAGTAATTTTGAAAGGGGGTTGCTATTCGCAGTACAAAATTACTAATCACCGCAGTACAAATTTTTTAATTCATATTGACATTGTACACATGTAATGATGTGTCGCTGTGTTTTTTTTTCAAAAAATGATATCGGAAAGTAAATTTACCGAAGTTGTTTGTAGTTGATTAGTAGCGAATTTTACTAGTTACTTTTTTGTTGGAATCAATACAGGAACCTTTTTTTTGTAAAAAAAAGTGTTGGATTACATTTTTATGTGTTTATATTATTAATTTGACTTAAAATTACAAATTTGTACTGCGAATAGCAAATACTTTTTTTATTCGCAGTACAAATTTTTTTTCACCAAACTTAGTTGAATAAGTTTGAATGTTACGGGGAGACACTTTTTTTTTGAAATAATAGATGTTTGAATAACCAAATTATTGTCAATATGAGTAAAACAACAACTAAGTTAAAGAGAAACTAAGTTACAACAACTAATTATAGAAAAAACTAAGTTACAACAACTAAGTTACAACAACTAAGTTACAACAACTAAGTTAAAGAAAGACTAAGTTACAAAAACTAAGTTAAAGAAAAACTAAGGTACAACGTTGATCCAACTATCTAACCTAGATTGTAATTGATGAATCCAAGGTCCGACAGTGTTTGGATCTCTATAAGCGAACCACTGCGGATAGACAGGGGGGAGTGGGGAGTCATGAACCATGCCGAACCTTATGAAATGACCCTGGGGGCAAATTCCTATGTGGATCTCTCCTCTTGGGCTATCACGATCGGTATAATTATCGATGGGAAGGTATGTGGCACTTGCCGCACCCCCATAGACAGTAGAGTAGAAAACTACTATCGAAGTGTACCTTGTCGCGATCACCAACCCCATTTCCGTGTGCATCCATTTATGTTGAGGTGCTGGCTCTCCTGAATTCCAATGAAGCGCTCTTAACATGCCGTTGTATGGTCCTTCATTAAAATGGCCTTGTATAGTCCATTCGCCGGTGCTTGATTCTTCATGTGATTGTACAATGCTACACGGACATCTTTCCACCTCTCTTCGTCTGAATATAGGTAGTCAGCAATGACCCTGAAACCACAATTCCCATCTCCACGAACAATCAATATACCCAGTCATATATTGATATAGGTTGGGGTTGAAATTCTGGTAGTATGGGAAGTTGTCAAAGGGCTGGAATCGACTCGGATTTGATGATCTTCTATTACGAGATCTTCTATTTGATGGCGCTCCTTCTGACTGGCCTGCCCTTGGTCGGTTACGCTCCCAAGACGAAGGTTCCCGTCGGTTTGGTCTTGAGGGCCCGGTAGGTCTGCCAATCCCAACCTGTTCCAACGACTCTCCTAATGGCACACACATATCTGGGTGAAGGAAGTTTTGGAGTTGACTGTAACATCTCGCAATCAGAGTAGGATCATCTGACTGTGCTACCTCAGAAGCTATGTCTCGCCATCTATTTTGTTCTTCCTCCATGTAGGATACCATATCAATTGTCGATTCATGCTTCTCCCAGCTTAGGGTATACCAGAAACGATGTATATCCCTCTTCGAGCATAGTATACCACTATCCAGCATGTAGTTTAATTTACAAGCGCATGGTAATCCATGAGAGGTTACCTTGTCACATCCACAGATTGAGCTGTCCATTTGCACATAATTCGTCCTTCAAGCTCCTTGACTAGCTCATCTAAGCAAAGGGTACTAACCTTCCCGATCAGGTCAGCGATTGGAACCCTCATGTGCTCTCTTCTGTGTTTTGTCCTGGCTGCCTCAAATCCTTTTTAACTCCAGGATGCTTGTATTCACATGATCGTTAATCTTTGGAAAGATTACATCCAAAGTGTGTCTAGCACTCCCTAATCTCGCCTTTAGAGAAGAATGTGCGGCCTCCACCCTATCAAATGTTTAAGTAAGTTTTATAGATCTATAACAATCACTGTATTATCTTAAACATTACAAGATTAACAATTTTTACCTATTTGTCGTTGTGTTGCCGAAGTGCAACACATTCTTGACCCAAGCCTCCACAAATTTTTCCTTGTATTTCTCCCAAACTGATGCAACATACGTAATGAAACGTGGGTAGCTTTGGTATGTATTCTTGAAATGTGCGTACCTCTCGTTGTAGTCCTGCTCTGTGCTCGAGTAGACAACTGAAGTCCACATTCGGACTGCAGCCGCCGCCCTTCCTCTATCACCCATATAAGTCTCGGCTTTCCCCTGAACGTTCCTACTTATGTGCCACCGACATAGTAGATGATGAGATTCAGGAAATACCTCATCTAAGGCATTCATCAGGGCCAGACATCTGTCAGTGATAAATGTAGAGGTTGTAGTCCGCCGAGGAGGTCCCTTAATTGTTGAAGCGCCCACACATACATGTCTGTTGATTCTGATACAAGGAAGGCGAGGCAATGCTGAAAGTTTTGCCTATACTCGTCATCCCGATGAACTGAACCAAAGGCATTTTTGCTATGTTTGTTTTATAGGTAGCATCAATGCCTATGACATACAGGAACGCATGGAGCAGTAATCTAGATGTAGGGTGTGCAAAGAAGATGGACCCAAGTCGTGTTTGATCAACTATACATGTGAAATATAATCATGTTATCTATCAAATTAATATGAAACCTAAATGATTGAAGTTATTTGAGACATACTGAGTTGACTTACTTGGATCTGTAGTGTAATCGTAGTAGTTGTTTGTTTTTGTCTAGCTCACTCAGCAGAGTCTGCACCATAGATCGACCATCTCTATTTACTAGTTTTGTTTTTTGTATCCGGTTGTATATGTCTTTCCTTGTTGCTGACGTTTCTGGGTTGATTGTTGTGAGCTCGGAATAAATTGCACAGTGTGGCACGCCGACTCTGGTTCTCTGATCGATCATAATCTCCTCCGCCTCAGTCAGGCGTTTTCCCACAAAATGACCCTCTGCCCACTCTGCGAGATCATGGTTATGCCATCCGTTACCCACTCGCAAGAAACACCCGTAGCTTGTGTAATACCCCTTAATTTTAAAAGGACAACCACATTTCTTTGAACCAGATGATCTGCGCCGGTTGATGACACCAGGTCGTGACGTCCTTCGTGGTTTCCATATACTCTCGCATGTTATGTGGAAATCTTGGCCTGACCGAGAACTTTGAATTATGGTGTAGATATGGTTGGGATGGCCACTTTGAATTATGGGTGGAAGATATGGTTCGGGATGGCCCCCACCCACCACTAATTTAGCTCTCCAAGCACAGGAGTAGTTCAATAACTAATTCAAAGAATCACGTCATGGTGTTTAGCACACAATGAATAAGGCTCTTGATACTAGGCGCAAGCTCAAATAAGGCTAGCAGTATCAGAAATCAATACTTCGAGCATAGATATGTTAATGAGACAACTAACACATCGACAGTCAAGAAATTGGCTCTTACAATCCTCTCCCACCTCAGTCAATTCTGTTGAGATCACACATGAATTGAAGCACAGTAAATTCCAGGCTTGTGTATTGACCAGTATTTTACAGTTCTTCAGAATCATTTTTGTTTCTGAAATACAAAAAAAATATTACGAAGTCTTTATATTGATAACAATGTAAGAAAACTGAAACAGGCATAAACCACACAGTAAATAGTTCTAAGCTTTTAAGAATAATCTCTAATTCAAATCAATTACTCACTTGGATGTCTGCAAGGACTCAAGTTGCATTGTCACTGGTCCATCATTCACCAGATTAACCTTTTGCAAATCATCAAGGTATCTATGTAAGAGTTACAATATATTATCAACGAAAGAAAAACTAGTGACAAGGACGAAGAAAAACTCCTTACCTTCATCATTGCTCCAAATATGCCATCTATGGCAAACACAAGTGCAAACAAATTAGAAACATGGTTAAATCCAGATAAGACGGAAAATAAGCAATTTAAACTGACAGGACATGTGAAGATCCTTTTTTGTCCAGTTGACAAGTAGATGTGATCATCAAAATATACCAAACACTATCCCACACAATAGTCTTCGCACAGTGTTGGTATGATAGTGATGAATCCGTTTTGCAAGCTAGAGCGGTTTAAATCATAATTAGTCCAGAAGACATACGATGCCTGGATACAAGATGTAACGTATTAGTATGCACTGACAATTCACCTTTGACTAGGTCGGGATTATAGTTCTTGCGGAATCTATCGACCAGTGACTCATAGAACGGTTTTGCATTCTTAGGTGGCATGGCGACATGAAAATCTGGCTTGTTCCCCTTCAAAAATCCATACAGTGTAAACTGACTCACTGCCAATACAAAATGCAAAACACGGGGGGAACAAGATTTCATAAGTTTAAAGAGAATCAATAGAGGGCTTCATCCAATCGTGAAACCCCAAAGTCTCACCCAATAAAACTCCATAGTTCTTCTGCATAACCTGAAATTAAGAATTTCAATATGCGAGAGTTAAATTAGTCCACAAACATGTTAAATTGGAACAGGCATTAATGAGAAGTGAGACAAGTAGAGAGGCAGAAAGATTAACGGACAGAGATATAAAGGGAGGGAATTTCACATTTTGATCCCAAGCTCTACCAGTTGCCTCATTTGTGAACAATCTCATATTCAGCACTTTTCTGCATCTGAAAGGTTTCACATTTTATATGTTGTTCCTCAGTTCATATCAGATTTTTATCATAGAAAATTCATCAGAGTAGCCAATTTACATGTAATCAGCATCGAAATCAGTATCAGAATCGTGAATTCCTATCAGAACCAAAAGCCCCGCGCCAATCTCGGATACTTTCCGCCCCTCCACCTGCGACATTAGGGGAAGAAAATTCAGGCTCATTGTGAGAACGCATTAGCATAGTGACATCAAATGAACGATGTCGAATATAATTTAATGTGAAGGTAGGTACTACTGAAACATAGCGCATACAACCCTGAATAGGATTTTCATAAAGCCCTCACTAGATGAACGATGTCGAATATTATTGAATGTGAAGGCACTACTGACCTCCACACTGGCAGAGGAGACGCGTTGGACAACTGCTCTCATTGCTTTACTTGGAGTCCCTTCTTTGTCGGACAGGCAGATGGATTAAGAAGAGGCTTTGAGTGAAAGTTCCCGCCGGAAAGCACGGTGATGCCGAGGCCTGCAGGTCGTCGGACTGAGAGACAAGGCCGTGAAGCTGCGACGCCGTTTACCACCCGCGTCACCATCGGTTATTTTATTCCTCGCATTATATCCTTCAGCTCTTTTTATTGATTGATTGTCATTTGGGCTTGTCACAGGCCCAAATTTTCTTTTTAGAAAGGGCCCCGCTTATCCTTTTGCTTTTCATGGGTTTGAAACCCCTTCCTAAATACGCGACGGAGATGCCGGCCCGATACTGAGAAGCGGAAAATAGATTTCAAAGTTTCATCAAAATATAATAGATACTACCATGTGGTATTATGTGATTGACATATGTTAATAATTGGATGTACGTAAGGCTATATGTTATTATCTGTTAAACGTGTTTACATCATGGAAATTTATTATAAATATTGAAAAAACTTTGTTTGAGACAAAAACTACCTCTAACAAATGAATGACCCATAAGTGAAATGTTTGTAATCGAATAAAAATAATCTTCTTTTTATAAGATGTTAAAGTAAGACAATGTTCGTTAAATTATATTGATAAATATATATTGTATACATATTAATTTTATAAGGTTTTTTTGCATCATTGATTATGAATTCTTCAAAATTTTGGGGTTCAAAATTCTAGGTGTGGAATTTACTAACATTTAGAGATTATTTTATGTCAAAATTTATGATTTAAAAGTTCAAAGATTTAGCGAGGGATAGAAAATAAAATCATGTTATATGTAGCGAAAGTTTTAAAAAATTTAATACCATAGTGAAATTCTGTTACATTTATAGAATAAAAGTAAATTACATCGCCCACCCATGACGTTTGGCGAAATTACACAGCCCACCCACGAGGTTTCAAAAATTGGGTTGCTATTCGCAGTACAAAATTACTAATCACCGCAGTACAAAATTTTTTTAATTCATACTGACGTTGTACACATGTAATGATGTCGTGTTGTAACTTTGTTTTTTAAAAAATAATTTCTTTAGCGTAAACAGTAAAAAACACTCTGATTGTTACAAAACATTATAAACCTGTATTACTTGCGTCAATATGATTTTAATTGTGAATCCACGTAATTTGGACGACATTTTACGTATGTTTGACTAAATTACAAACATTGGTACATATTCAGAATGCCGTACTCAATTCATAGTTAAAAACACCAATTTCGGGTGAAAAATGCTCTAATTGTAATAAAAGACGTTAAACCCTTTTTAATCGCATTTAAACGTTATAATTGTGACTCCACATAAGTTAATGACATTTTATGTTGTGTTTGACTAAATTACAAACATTGTTACACTTTCAGAACGTTGTATTGAAATCACTGTTGAAAACGTCAATTTCGGGTAAAAAACGCTCGTACTATATATAGCCTAACCTTTGGATTATTCATTTCTCACTTCCTCACTCTCTCTCCTCTATCTCTCTTAAGGAAGAAGCTCTCTTCTGACTGCCGGAGCCGCCGCCGGAGCCGCCACCCGCCGCCGCCAACCACCGCCGGAAAAATTTTCCGGTGAGTTTTTCGATTTTTTTTTTGCAACTTATAGATTTGGGTGTCCTGAGTATGAATTTGGTGTTAGTTTTTTGAAATTCAACATCATTTGAGCTAGATCTAGCATGAAAAATTCGAAAAAATTCAAAAAAAATAAAAAAAACGGAAGGGTGGGTCGAGTACTGTGGCTGCTCGGATTCTTGGCGGGCGAGCAGCGCCTCTGCTCTAGCGGGAGCCACGCGAGGAGGGCTGCTGCTCGGGTTATAGGAGATCGAGGAGTGGAGCGGCTCGTACCGGATGCACGCGAGGATCGCTGCTGCTCGGCCTCTGTGCGCGGGCACCCGACGGCTGGTGGGAGGAGCACCGCTTCTCGGTTCGGAGACGTGCGAGCATCTGCACTACTCGCCGCCGGAGATGTAGAGGAGCCGCGGTCCTCGAGTTGGAGACGGGCGAGTAGCAGTGCTACTCGACCCAGTTTAATTTTTTTTTTTGAATTCTAATATTTTAATGCTTTTTTAAATGTTTTAATTTGTTTATTTATGTATAATATTGTGAATGATTTTTAAATGTTTTAATTTGTTAATTTTTGAATTCTAACTAATATTGTGAATGATTTATAAATATTTGAATTTTGAATTGTAATATTGTGAATGATATGATTATAAATGTTTGAATTTTTATGTTATGAATGAGGGATATAACTGTGTGATATTCGTATGCAGATGGATGGATGTCTGAAAAAAGCAGTGAGACATGTCACGAAGAGGAAGAATAAAGACCGGGGTGTGCAGCAGGCTATGACGGCCTCGTACCGTCGTCGTGCACATGCTCCTGGTGAAGGGCCGAGTAATCCTGCCCCCCGCATGGAAGCAGCACGCCATTCATCTTTCCATCCGGGTCAATCTTCCAACGACCCGGCGTTTCAAGTACCAACACCACCAATGGTAGCGGAGGATGACTCGGCGGTGTTCAATATACCGAGGAGACGCATGCCAGAGTTGTCATCATCCAGTAGTGCTTTTTCTGACAGATCACTGCACAGCTCTAGCTTCAATATCTCAGGGCAATCAAGCCACCAGACTGCTCCGTCAGGCGGTGGTAGTTCATCACGTCAACCACGCCCATCACCTGCCCGTGCTGTTGAGGACCATGTGATGACTGAGCGTTCGCCACATGCTGATGATGATGGTCGTGGTGCTGATGATGAGGACTCACCCGACGTGGATGAGGAGCAGGATAAGGAAGATGATGAAGTCATGGATAAGGAGGATGACACTGACGAGGAAGCAGCGCTAGCGATGGTTCCAGTCATTCCTACCTCTTGGAAGTTGACAGAGGTGCCAGTTCCTGGCGGTCCACTACTCACTAGTGTTATCACTAGCTTCGGGGGTCATGTGGCGCTTGACTTATGGACCTCGGCTAAGGTATGTTCTCTATCTTCTCCTGTATTTGATCATTTAATTTCATACTACGTTTTGTAAGTGTTAAATATTGGTCATTATGTAGGATCGTGGGGTTTTGAGTTTCAAATCCCGTAGGGTGATGCTTACCTGCTGGCCAAAAGATCAAATTTCTAAACCAAGAACAAGGAAGATGCTTGAGTATTCTGGTATAGAGCACCTACAGGATATTACGATGCCATACAACAATATGTCCCTGATCAGTGCTTTTGTGGAGAGGTGGAAGCCTGATACAAACTCATTCCATATGCCGTTTGGTGAGATGATGATTACCCTGCATGATGTGTGGATGATACTGCAAATCCCCATCGTCGGTCGTTCATTGACAGCGAATTCATCCACCCCTGAGTTGAAGATGATGTAATGGCTGATTGTCTTAATTTTGGGGCAGATGTTGAGAGTATGACAGAGGCACTGTGGAATACCGGTGCTGTATCAATTTCGAGCTTGTTGCAGCAATGTAGGGATGAAAATGAAGAGGCAATGAAGCAGGCATGTGGTTGGTTGTATCATCTGATTGGTACCACCATATTAGCTGGAAAATCAAATGGTCGTCTGAGTCCACAGCTGTTCAGTTTAGTAGCTCCTGTGAAGAAAGGTACCAAGCTTCGTAAATATGCATGGGGAGCTGGTACTCTTGCATGGTTATATCGCCAGCTAGGGATAGCATCTCGTGCCGACTCCAGTGGGATAGGTGGTTCTATGACGTTACTTGAGGTATGTGTCCTAATGTGCATCTAGTATATGATAACTCACTGAGTATTAATAATTGGTAATGCTTAATCATTCTAGTGTTTTATATGCACAGTGCTGGATTTATGCGTACTTCCCTACATTAAGACCAGCGATTAGCCCGGACTGGGCGCTAATGATGATAGACCTTGGGCTCTAAGATGGGTGAGATCTACCTCTCAAGTGCAGGATCATCGTTCACTGCAAGGATATCGTGAGCATCTAGATGCTTTGACTGCTCTAAATGTAAGTGTTTGTAGTTGTTAACACATTGAACCATTATTATTTTTGTCTTTCGTTGTTGGTTACATTTTACTATTAATGTTCATTGTAGATTGATTGGTTGCCCTACGGTCGAGATAATGTTAATGTTCATGGAGGGCGTACATGGTATAGAGGTAACATACCGGTTTTGGGTTTGAATGAGCCATACATGCCTGTCGTTGTCTACGCCAGTTTGGTTACATTCAGGATATCCCTGAACCTCCTATTAGACCCAACCCAAGGTCTGAAAAAAGAGGAAAAACCCAACCCTACACCTATGTATACCCCCCATGTATAATTTGGGAAAACACTCCTAAATTGCTGGTTCCAGGGTATACGCGCACAAATGCGCGGTTGCATGCTTGTGACCCACTCTACCTAGATTGGTACACCAAGCACACACACCCGAAGATCCTAAACCCTGAGACTTATCAGACCACCCTGGTTCATCGTCCAGATCCCTGTCTAGTAAGTTCTTTTTGTCATAGTACTTCATTAAATATCACTTTTATTTTTTATGTGTACTTACCTGACCAAGTGTGTTACAGCTACTGTCTGAGGCAAGTGAGCTTGCACGCCCGTACTACCAAGAGAACAATGCATGAGACTGGTCATACTATCGTCAGGGGATGCCAGAAGAAGAACAAAGGGCTGCAACTGATGGTCTTGTGGATGTGTTCAGCTCTTTATACATATGGGATAGTTACCAGCGCCAGCATGGTGCACCCTAGTGCTTGTCATCTTGGATTTGGATGTAATAAACTTTAGTATCATCTTGGAACTATTTTTGTCTTTCATTTTGACTTGGTGTGTTAGACGCTAGTACAATTTGTTTGGATGTAGTTTTTTTTCTGGTGGACTTGGTGATGGTGGAATTATTGCTGACAATGCTGGTGACCTTGTTGATGATCTGTTGGTTGATTTTGTGGAGGTTCTTAGAACGGTGGAGATAAGAAAAACAGGGGAGACTATGCCAAAAATTTTCTAGAAATGCATCGTTTCTGCATTCATGGCTCCTTTCAAAGTTAACGATCAGTATTTGACAAATGTGCTTCTTAAGATCAATGCCAAGATGGGTGGTCTAAATTCTTTGTTGGTCGTTGAATGTTCTCCAGCAATGATAGTGTCGAAATGAAATATCTAACATGTACCAAAGATTGTATATGTCACGAGAAATGAAATATATCAAAAAGTAGAAATTCCTAAGAAAGAAAAGTCCCTGAATCCTAATCGTATGAATCACATAAATGAAAGCTGCAACCGCAAGTTTGTGGTGGATGCCCTGATAATGTCCCTCCCGTTACTGTTATTGATAATACGATGAATCACATAATTAAAAGTCAATAACTATAACAACACGTTTATTCCACGTCCAAACATCTACTAAAGATTATAAATCCCGAAAATTATAACAACACGAGAACTAACAAGATCAAATACGCAATAACCAATAACCTAATTATTTCCTAACCTTTGTCTCTCTATTCCCCGTGCTATTACATTACGTCTCATCTCATAAATTGGTTCTTGGTGTTGAAAATCATCATCATCGGGCTCAATAGGATCATAAATAACAAGTAATGGAATATGAGCGATGAAATCATTATACTCCATGTAATTCTCCATCATCCGGCGAACTGATGTATCATTTCGTACATGAATAAAAGTCCACTCGTAGTCGCCCTCCAGCCCCAAATACACCATTGTTGTTATGTTTTATTCTGCCGAGGAGGGACTGTAGTGCTCGAATTACTCGTCGTTGTAGATCCCGGAGATTACTAGGATAAGGCATAGTAACTTCTACGCGTCTGTGCCCCATTCTTATCAAATTGTGCTCCATGACGACCAAAAGTAGCTACATAATTAACGTGCAAACAGAAAGGAAACTCCATTTGATTTTGGGAGCGAAATGGGAATTAAGGTGTGAAGAGTTCAAGCAAGATGTAATTAGACAGATTCAGAGAGCACGGGGTAAGGAATGAGTATGTTGGGACACTAATACCCACTTTATAATATTTGAGTAACACTGACATGTCCAACGGCTAGTTCAAAGTGAATTCAAAGTTACCATAGGTAATTACTATTGTCAGTAAAGGTACACGTACCAGGTTACCGTTTGCAGTACAAAGTGAATTCAAAGTTACCATAGGTAATTACTTTTGTCAGTAAAGGTACACGTACCAGGTTACCGTTTGCAGTACAAAGTGAATTCAAAGTTACCATAGGTAATTACTTTTGTCAGGAAAGGTACATGTACCAGGTCACTGTACACGTACCAGGTTACCGTTTGCAGTACAAAGTGAATTCAAAGTTACCATAGGTAATTACTTTTGTCAGGAAAGGTACACGTACCAGGTTACCGTTTGCAGTACAAAGTGAATTCAAAGTTACCATAGGTAATTACTTTTGTCAGGAAAGGTACACGTACCAGGTCACTGTGCACGTACCAGGTTACCGTTTCCAGTACAAAGTGAATTCAAAGTTACCATAGGTAATTACTTTTGTCAGGAAAGGTACACGTACTAGGTCACTGTACACGTACCAGGTTACCGTTTTGTTAACTTGTAATCTTGTGGCTAGTTCATGACCAACCTCTATATAAGGGATGCCTCCTCCATTTCATCTTCACACACTCACTCTCCATATTCTCGAAGCTCTCTATCTCCTTACTCTCTTCCAAAAATTATTTCATAAAACTGTGCAAGCTCTCTCTCTAAACATGAGTCAATCTTCAGATTCCGATCATGAGTATGTTCCAATATCAAGCCCAGTAAGTATTTAGTTTATTGTCTTTGTTAATCATATTCGCACTAACATTTCATATTTCAATATTCATCTAACATTCTCTCGACCCTTATTGCAGGATAGTGACTCAACCACTGATTCAGATTGGGATGAATTTGATGAAGGTGTTCCAGATCATAATGCACAGATGGATGACTACATGCAAGAGATGTATAATCGAGCTCCGGTGGTGGACACAGGTTACTTATTTGAAACAAACCAGGCCTTTAGGGGTAAAGAAGAAGCGAAAGCTTGGGTAGATAGTGTTGGCCATCCCAACCATATCTACACCATAATTCAAAGTTCTCGGTCAGGCCAAGATTTCCACATAACATGCGAGAGGTATTGGAAACCACGAAGGACGTCACGACCTGGTGTCATCAACCGGCGCAGATCATCTGGTTCAAAGAAATGTGGTTGTCCTTTTAAAATTAAGGGGTATTACACAAGCTACGGGTGTTTCTTGCGAGTGGGTAACGGATGGCATAACCATGATCTCGCAGAGTGGGCAGAGGGTCATTTTGTGGGAAAACGCCTGACTGAGGCGGAGGAGATTATGATCGATCAGAGAACCAGAGTCGGCGTGCCACCCTGTGCAATTTATTCCGAGCTCACAACAATCAACCCAGAAACGTCAGCAACAAGGAAAGACATATACAACCGGATACAAAAAACAAAACTAGTAAATAGAGATGGTCGATCTATGGTGCAGACTCTGCTGAGTGAGCTAGACAAAAAACAACTACTACGATTACACTACAGATCCAAGTAAGTCAACTCAGTATGTCTCAAATAACTTCAATCATTTAGGTTTCATATTAATTTGATAGATAACATGATTATATTTCACATGTAGTTGATCAAACACGACTTGGGTCCATCTTCTTTGCACACCCTACATCTAGATTACTGCTCCATGCGTTCCTGTATGTCATAGGCATTGATGCTACCTATAAAAAAACAAACATAGCAAAAATGCCTTTGGTTCAGTTCATCGGGATGACGAGTATAGGCAAAAACTTCAGCATTGCCTTCGCCTTCCTTGTATCAGAATCAACAGACATGTATGTGTGGGCGCTTCAACAATTAAGGGACCTCCTCGGGCGGACTACAACCTCTACATTTATCACTGACAGATGTCTGGCCCTGATGAATGCCTTAGATGAGGTATTTCCTGAATCTCATCATCTACTATGTCGGTGGCACATAAGTAGGAACGTTCAGGGGAAAGCCGAGACTTATATGGGTGATAGAGGAAGGGCGGCGGCTGCAGTCCGAATGTGGACTTCAGTTGTCTACTCGAGCACAGAGCAGGACTACAACGAGAGGTACGCACATTTCAAGAATACATACCAAAGCTACCCACGTTTCATTACGTATGTTGCATCAGTTTGGGAGAAATACAAGGAAAAATTTGTGGAGGCTTGGGTCAAGAATGTGTTGCACTTCGGCAACACAACGACAAATAGGTAAAATTGTTAATCTTGTAATGTTTAAGATAATACAGTGATTGTTATAGATCTATAAAACTTACTTAAACATTTGATAGGGTGGAGGCCGCACATTCTTCTCTAAAGGCGAGATTAAGGAGTGCTAGACACACTTTGGATGTAATCTTTCCAAAGATTAACGATCATGTGAATACAAGCATCCTGGAGTTAAAAAAGGATTTTGAGGCAGCCAGGACAAAACACAGAAGAGAGCACATGAGGGTTCCAATCGCTGACCTGATCGGGAAGGTTAGTACCCTTTGCTTAGATGAGCTAGTCAAGGAGCTTGGAAGGACGAATTATGTGCAAATGGACAGCTCAATCTGTGGATGTGACAAGGTAACCTCTCATGGATTACCATGCGCTTGTAAATTAAACTACATGCTGGATAGTGGTATACTATGCTCGAAGAGGGATATACATCGTTTCTGGTATACCCTAAGCTGGGAGAAGCATGAATCGACAATTGATATGGTATCCTACATGGAGGAAGAACAAAATAGATGGCGAGACATAGCTTCTGAGGTAGCACAGTCAGATGATCCTACTCTGATTGCGAGATGTTACAGTCAACTCCAAAACTTCCTTCACCCAGATATGGTGTGCCAATTAGGAGAGTCGTTGGAACAGGTTGGGATTGGCAGACCTACCGGGCCCTCAAGACCAAACCGACGGGAACCTTCGTCTTGGGAGCGTAACCGACCAAGGGCAGGCCAGTCAGAAGGAGCGCCATCAAATAGAAGATCTCGTAATAGAAGATCATCAAATCCGAGTCGATTCCAGCCCTTTGACAACTTCCCATACTACCAGAATTTCAACCCCAACCTATATCAATATATGACTGGGTATATTGATGTTCGTGGAGATGGGAATTGTGGTTTCAGGGTCATTGCTGACTACCTATATTCAGACGAAGAGAGGTGGAAAGATGTCCGTGTAGCATTGTACAATCACATGAAGAATCAAGCACCGGCGAATGGACTATACAAGGCCATTTTTAATGAAGGACCATACAACGGCATGTTAAGAGCGCTTCATTGGAATTCAGGAGAGCCAGCACCTCAACATAAATGGATGCACACGGAAATGGGGTTGGTGATCGCGACAAGGTACACTTCGATAGTAGTTTTCTACTCTACTGTCTATGGGGGTGCGGCAAGTGCCACATACCTTCCCATCGATAATTATACCGATCGTGATAGCCCAAGAGGAGAGATCCACATAGGAATTTGCCCCCAGGGTCATTTCATAAGGTTCGGCATGGTTCATGACTCCCCACTCCCCCCTGTCTATCCGCAGTGGTTCGCTTATAGAGATCCAAACACTGTCGGACCTTGGATTCATCAATTACAATCTAGGTTAGATAGTTGGATCAACGTTGTACCTTAGTTTTTCTTTAACTTAGTTGTTGTAACTTAGTCTTTCTTTAACTTAGTTGTTGTAACTTAGTTGTTGTAACTTAGTTGTTGTAACTTAGTTGTTGTAACTTAGTTTTTCTATAAATTAGTTGTTGTAACTTAGTTTCTCTTTAACTTAGTTGTTGTTTTACTCATATTGACTTAAATTTGGTTATTCAAACATCTATTATTTCAAAAAAAGTGTCTCCCCGTAACATTCAAACTTATTCAACTAAGTTTGGTGAAAAAAAATTTGTACTGCGAATAGTAAAGTATTTGCTATTCGCAGTACAAATTAATTTTAAGTCAAATTAATAATATAAACACATAAAAATGTAAATAAAACACATAAAAATGTAATCCAACACTTTTTTTTACAAAAAAAAAGGTTCCTGTATTGATTCCAACAAAAAAGTAACTAGTAAAATTCGCTACTAATCAACTACAAACTACTTCGGTAAATTTACTTTCCGATATCATTTGAAAAAAAAAAAAACACAGCGACACATCATTACATGTGTACAACGTCAATATGAATTAAAAAAATTTTGTACTGCGGTGATTAGTAATTTTGTACTGCGAATAGCAACCCCCTTAAATAATAGTATATGAACTTTTCTTATATATTATGGTAGCTTATATTAAAGCTTATATCATAAGGATTATAAATTTAATTTTAGATTTACAAAATATTAACATCTTAGGTGCTAAAAATTAAATCTAACACCTACTAAATTCGGTAATAATAAACAAGGTGTACAATATGTTAGATCATATATAGATCAATATTTAGAACCATGAAATAGGTAGTTTTAGAGTTTACCTTGTATATTAAACTTTTAGCTTAATATTTAAGCTTGAATTTCCTTAGAAATTTGGCCAGCAATTTTCTAAAGGAATTGTCCCCAAAATTACACAATAAGATGAAGAATAAGATGGGCTAGTACCCCATGCCAATCGGCTGTGAAGAAAATCAAAGAATAAGAAGTTTTCAAGAAGGCAATATTTTACCTTGAGAATCAACGGCACTTTTTAGAGGTTTTTCCTATGAATCTAGGGGCTCATAAGCTATGGTTGTAAATCTCTTAAAGAGAGGATTCCAACGAGCTATCGAACTCGTGATTTGGAGCTAGGACGAGAAAGTTATGATCCTCACAAGGAAGGGTGTTCTTTAAGGAGCAAAACCGTGAACTATGGCTTGTTTTTGTGTTCTTCCTTCAAAGAGAGGATAAGTTCCGAATTTTGAAGCTCTAATTTGATAGGTAAGAGTCTGGTATTCATTCACTAAGGGGACAACATAATAATGCAAGACAAGGTAGTGTTGATTAGGTGTAATAGTGAATTAAAAGGTAAACTCCACTCATTCACTACCCTTGCTGTCGGCAGCCTCTCCATCCATTTGACCTGATTTATTTTTTGTTTTATCTTGTAATTATGTAACATTTAATGACCTGATTTCATTCATTATGACATATACCATGTTATAGGTATGTTACAAGGCCAAAAATGCCTTAAAACACATTTTATGTGCTTCCCGGTTCACGTTGATTTTGCAATTTGTTTTGGCTAGTTTAAATGTGTTCTTAGTACATTTAGTACCTTTAGAAACTTTGTTCATGAAATAGCATGTTGCTAATTCCAACTTAAACTAAGTCGTTTAGTGGTTTCTCCTTGACTTTCGTCGGTTTAGTACCGGTTTTTGTGTGGACTTGTATACTTAATTTGTGTGTATACGCTATGGCTCCCATGACCATTTTATTGTTGTTACCTTACTTCTTAATGGTATTTAGGCTTATTATCCTTTTAGTTCCATGTATAAATGCTTAAGGCACATTTCTCCTTAAAGCACATTTTCGTGCTCTAAGGTGCGTTTTCGGTTTAAACGCTTAAGGTATGTTTTTGTGTACATTGTTGATCAAAATCTTTTCTAATGTTTCTAAGGCATATTATAGCCTTAATATTATAATTAGATAGTCCATCAATATTCCAAGGTTTGGGGTATTTCAGTCATAGTTAGAGGGATTCCACTACATGCTTGGAATACAGGCAACATAAGGAAAATCGTCTAAGTCACGGGGGGGAAGTAATAAAAGTGGAAGAGGAAGACAATGAATCCATAGAGAATGCTGAGATCAAGGTTCATGTTGAGACGTCCACCCTACAAATCATAAACCTGAAAATGAGAAACCTAGTGGGGGACGAGTCCTTCTAGGTAAGTATTGTCGAATGTGGTGGTCTGGCCGCCAGAAAAGGCCATGACACCGGAGAAGAAAACATAATTCAACTCTCCTAAAAGGACACCAGCAAGGAGAAGAATATGGAACATCCCTGCGAAAGCCGCGTGGAGGACAATTCCTCTTCTAATGGGCATATAGATCCGGATGGACATGGACTTTCCCATACAAGTAGCAGAAAAGAGCCAAATGATGAATGCTTAGAGAATCTCGATGATGAACAAAGGAAAAGGAAATTGGAAAGTGGTGCAATTATTGGTGAGAAACCGACAGGTAATAAGGAGTTGGAGGTGCCACTACTAAGTAATAATCAACAAACTATTGTAGGAGCCGCTATTTCACCAGACAGCGGATCAATTTCCAAAGCAGGAAGAATTGAACAGACAGAAGTTGGGGGATCGATAGATGAGTCTGTTAAAGAAACAGGGAATACAAACAGTTTATACAGCCGCAATAAATGAAGAACAAATTGGAAACACTGAAGATAGTGAGCGAATCCCAAAGACCTTTTCTAACCATAGGAACTTTTGTTTAACGGTTGACCTGGTCCAAAATACCCCACCACAAGGAAGTAAGAATAAGGAGAATGATTAACGATCCATATACATCAAAAACACAACAACAGAAGTTGAGGAATGTACAAGGAATTTGGTTGTCCAATACATGACGAGCATTAAGCAAGGAAGAACCTATTTAGTCTGATCACCGAATTTTCAAATCAGAGAGAAGAGCAGGAGAATGGTAACACTAGCAGTACAAAACATTAGAGGGGTAGGTGCACGACACAAAGCCCCCAAGATTCGAAGGGAGGTAAGAGAAGGAAGATAGCTCTGATAGGGTTAGTAGAAACGCAACACTCCAACTCACTTGCACCAAAAATAATGAATTTCCAGGGAAGTAACAGAGTAAGCATGGGATGGGAGGAAGTGGTAGCAGAAGGAAGATCAGTGGGTTGATCGCAATCTAGGATGAAGAGGAGATTGAGGTAAAAAATACAGTCAAAGGAAATAGGTGGATGATATTGAAAGTCGTACTGCTTAAGGACAATTTTGAAGCAATTTTTCTACTGATATATGCCCCTTGCGACGTAACTGAAAGAGGAGTCATGTTTGATGATATAAAACTAGCCACGGACGACTCGGATAGGCCGATGGTGGCAATGAGGGATTTTAATGAAATACTAAGGCCCGAGGATCGATCACATGGAGGGACAAGATGAAGGAACCGTGGATACACAGATTTCAAAAACTGGGTGGAGAACATGGAACTGGTGGAAATTCCATTACAGAACGCAAACGTCACTTGGACTAACAAAACAGTCAGCAACAGAATAGATAGTATATTGTTGATGAAGGCTATTTAGTGAAATTCAAAGATACAAGGTTACTGGCAGGAGAGTAGAACATATCAGATCATAGAATGCTGGTGCTACAAACTTCAAACATAAATTGGGGTCCCAAGCCCTTTCGCTTGATGGATGCCTGGCTGGAGCATTCCCAGTTTAATGAGTTTGTTCGATAAAAGTGGAGAGAGAGTGGTGCCAGCAACACCCAGAGCAAACTGGAGGCACTTAAAAGGAACATCAAGAGATGGAATAGTGAGGTATTCAGGGCAATTGGAGAGCGAATTGAAAAAACAAGGACAACAGTGCAAGAACTAGACAAGAAGCTAGAAGAAAGGAGGTTCGATGCCCAAGACCAGAATGAAAGAAAACTGCTGGAAGAAGAACTCCTGAACGGTCTACAAAAGGAAGAAACCTGCTGGAGGCAACTATCCAGAGAAAAGATCATAAAAAACGTGAACTGCAACATCAGATTTTTCCATTGTAGAGCTACGTTTAAGAGAAAAAGGAAGTTAATCCCATCACTAAGAGTGGGTAACCAGATTATTGATGATCCAATACGCATAAGGAGTTATATCAGGGAGTTCTTCATTTCTCTGTACAAGGAAAACTTGAAACCAGCAGTTGGCCCCCCTTAGGCCCTCACCCAAACTAAACAGCACAGAAGTAGTTGAGCTAGAAAGAATTCCATCTCTTAGAGAGATAAAAGATGTAGTATGGAGTTGCAACAGCTCAAAAGCACCGGGATACAATGGATATAATATTTTTTTTGTAAATGTGGGGGATAATATGTGCAGATTTCAGAAGAGAAGTAAGGGAATTCTTTGTAAAAGAGAAAATGGGCAGCGGTATCAACACCACGTGGATTGTTTTGATTCCAAAGAAACTGGATTTGAAAGGCTTGAATGAGTACCACCCAATTAGTATGGTCGGTTGTATATACAAGGCGATAGCAAAAGTATTAGCATTAAGAATCAGTAGAGTACTACCTCAGCTAATAGGGGAAACCCAGTTCGCGTTTGTTGGAGGAAGAAGCATACTAGATGGACCCCTTGTGGCAAATGAAACAGTGTTTTGGTTCAAGAAAAGAAGACGGAAAGGTGTACTACTCAAACTCGATTTCAAAAAGGCCTATGATTGTGTCTCTTGGTCCTTTCTGGGTCAAATGCAGGAACAGTTAGGATTTGGAGCAAAATGAAGGAGCTGGGTGAAGGAATGTGTCACTACTGCGAAGATATCTATCTTGGTAAATGGCTCTCCCATTAAACCATTTGCACCAGAATGAGGGTTACGACAGGGAGACCTAATCTCCCCGTTCCCGTTTGTAATAGTAGCAGAGGCACTAAATTGGCTAATCCAGAGAGCAAAGGAGAGCGGCAGATACTCAGGTTTGCAAGTAGGATCGCATGGAACAAGGCTAACTCACCTCCAATTTGCAGACGATACACTGCTGTTCTGCGAACCATCCTCGAAATAACTAGTAGGCCTACGTAGGATACTAATTGCGTTTGTCGACATGAGTGGGCTGAAGATGAACCTTGATAAAACTTTGGAATACTGCATCATCACCAACCCTGATGAAGAGAAGATGATAGAGGAAATCCTAAATTGCAAAATAGGGTCCCTCCCAACAACGTATCTAGGACTTCCGCTGGGTGCAAACCCTAGGAAACTAGAAACCTGGAAGCCAGTAATCGAAAGGGTGGAGAAAAGACTCACGAACTGGAAAGCAAATACTCTCTCAAAAGTTGGGCGTGCTGTGCTCATTCGAGCAGTTTTGGACACGATTCCACTCTACTATGCCAGCTTGTTCGTAATACCAGTGCAGGTGAGAAAAGGAGCTAATTAAACTGCAGAGGAAATTCTTTTAGGGCAAGAATCAAGACAAATTCCTGGCACCAGTGGCGTGGAGCAGGTTAACGCGGCCCAAAGAACTAGGAGGTATTGGCTTAGCAAACATGAAAAATGAAGAACCTGAGCCTATTGTCCAAATGGCATTGGAGGTTCTCACACAATACAAAAGCGCTCTGGATGAAATTCATATGTTCCATTTATGATCCGAAGAACAAGGTTTACAGTGGTAAAACACAGTGGCCGGAGTTTAAGTTGCGAGGGGTATGGGTAGTAATCATGGCGGAGCTAGGGAAGAATCAAGAACTGAAGGAGCTGTTCGAAAGAAAGTTGCAATTCAGCCTGGGAGACGGTAAGGCTATTGATTTTTGGAGAGATACATGGGTAAATGTCGGGCCACTGAAGTCAGTCTTCCCAAGATTGTTCAAACTAACCACTAATAATCAAGCAAAGGTGGAGGGGATGTGAATCTGGACAGAAATTGGCTGGGATTAGAGCTTCAGCTGGAGACGGCAGCTATTCCTGTACGAGGACGTAATGGTGTGAGATCTTAGGGATTACCTAGCTAATTCAGCTCCTACCAGAGAGCAGATAGATGGCGTCATTTGGGGGCATACAGGTGATAAGTTCTCCACAAAAGAAGTGTATGGGGAACTGATGAAAAGTTTGTGCTAGCCAGGGGAGGACATGTTAGTAGATATTGAGTTGTTCTGGAAGAAGTATGCAGAACCTAGGGTCGAGCTGGCCGTATGGTTCTTTATCTATGGGAATATTTCCACAAGAGACTTGCTAATGGAGAGAGACCTGCTACCAATGGGACATAGTTACTGTCCAATGTGTGCCACAGCTGTTGAGACATTAGACCACATCTTTTTCATTTGCAACGAGCCATCTAAGATCTGGTGCCAATTACTGTAATAGTGGGGAATAAACTTTGTATTCAAAGAATCCTGTAAGGAAGTGTTTCACGATTGGATGATGCAGCCCATGAGACCGAAGGCCTAGAAAATATGACGATCTACATTGTTTTATGGTATGTGGCAAATTTGGAAGGGTAGGAATAATAAGGTGTTCAGAGGAGAAGACTTATCAAGTACCCTGGCTGTGGAGACAATCAAGATGAGTACTTGGAGATGAACCAAGATATGGTGGCCGGATATTCCTATTCTGACAGGGAGATTCTTGGAAGCTCGATCACTAAATGATGACTTGTTACATTTATAGAACATGCTAGGATCTTGTACTCTTTTTCCTCCTAGGCTTTTCCTAAATGGGATTTTCCCTAGAGAGGTTTTAATGAGGCAAGTAACCTTGTAATCCTAGAATAGAGCTTGGTGTTGTGATGTAAACTCGAAACTGTGATGTAACTTCTGTGGTCTGAAATACAATGAAAGCTCAATTATCTAAAAAAAAATTTAATTAGACCCTAGTTTATCAAATTTCATGTTACAATGCATGATGAACATCTCCAAATTGTACATACTTGTGGGGATACACATAGACCCCCATAGTAGTCCGGGTCAATCGGTTCGGGTTTGGTTCATTGGTACAGTTTGGTTCCGGTTGATTTTAAATTGCCGACTATACAATTCGGGGTGGATTGAGTTGAGTGCATTTGGTTTGTTCGGGCTGAGTTTGGTTTATTAAAATTGCGAGTCAGTTTTGATCGGTGTGGGTGACTTTTAGTTTGTTGACTTTTAGCTTAGATGGCTTCAGTATGGGTAACTTTCGGTTTAATTAGCCTCAGGTTTGCTTGATTTTCGGGGTCATGGGTATAATTTGGGTTAATTATTCGGTTGACGTTATGGAATCAAATAACTTTATAATAATGATTTGTGAATTAGACTTCAATCGATCTTAAGAAACTATATTAGGTTAGGTCAACACAATCATAAGGTTAAGCGTTGGTTTTAAGTATATGACATCTAGACATCTAACGAATACCATGCTTATTTATCATATTCCATATTTTGTTTGTGTTTCTTTGTTAAAACATGCTTGTTTTAACTTGTTTCCATTAAACTCAAGAAATCCATTCTAATACATTCCAGCGAGGGGCGCACACTCGAGAGTGTGTGCAAGGCAGCAACGAGCAGGCATGTGGTGCCATGAGAGGAAAAGGTGAGGGGCGTTTGGCGATGAACTGGGTTTGGGCGTCATCCATGGGATGAACCCCAACTGTGCATTGCAGGCTGCGAGGCATGGGAAACATATGCATGTGGGAATGCGCTACGATGCCAAAATTATGATGGCGGGCACCGTACTAGGTGTGTATGGGCCATGCTATGGTAACTTAGGGTTTATGATCATGTCCTTCAGCAATTATGGGAATTACATAACTAAGTCTTGACCCATTGCTGGAGTAATGCTATGAGGTTACATTAATAACATGTATTTACTATAAATGGAGTCACCTAAAAGAATGCAAGAGGGAAGATATTCTTATATTCTTTCCTATTATCTTTATTAGTTAAAGTTATGGTTGAGATATTCGTGGGGAGGAAGTAGTATGGATTCGGTTGCTACACTCTATGGGATAAATCGTGCTTGTTCATATATGTTGGTATTGTTGAAGAGTTGAAGATCTTAGAGGAGTGTAGAAGCTGTCAAAGGCACAAGGAGTTGAAGGGGAAAGAAAGGGAAGACGAACCAGGTCTGCTAGATCAAGGTAAAGGAAGGTTGAAAGAGTTTGGCGAACTTCCTATCGGTCATAGCAATCTTTTTATCATGTGACAATAAGGATTGTTTCTTAAGATCCTATTAGACCATCTTTAACTACAAATGCTCAATATATGTTAAATGTGATTTTTCTAATTATTACCACTTTAATAGTTTTATGGATACTTATATAAGAATATTATTTGTATTTCTAAAGAGCACACACAAATACATTATAAAAGAACAACCACATGTAAAATACTCATCCGGCTCACATAGGATTTTGGTTTGAGTTTGGTTCAAATTATTTTTGCTCGATATTCGGTTTGGGTTACTTTAGATTTTGGGTCATTGTCGGGTTATGGGCCGGGTGACTACGGTTCGTTGATTTACAATGTGAGTCACTTTGGTTGGGATGGTTGTGGATTGTGGTTGACTTTCGGTTGTATACAATATAACAGTTCGGTTTGGTCCGGATCGGCTTCTTCTGGCTTTCAGATCATCTTTAAAGTTATATTTTTCGGTTGAGATTCAGATTTTTTTGATAAATTTTTTTTTAGGTTGGTTTATTTTTTCAGGTCTAGATACATCTTTTTATGATGATCTGTGTCATGTGCTCCCGTCTTTCAAGGAGACTTCTACTAACACTCAAGCTTCCCTTACTACTCCCACTACGAACACTACTTCTGAGGTAGGAGGCAAAATTGAACTAGTAGAAGGAATACTACGGGAACAATTGACCATGATCAACACTCTCTGTGACAATATCTATTTTCTTGTCAAGACACTCCAACATCACAACAAGAGGATGACTAATACATTTCAAGATGAAGTGCATATGATGCTCAAAGTCTTCCAGGAGCTTAGGGAAAAGTTGGCTTGGCTAAGGAAGTGTACCAAAGGGATTGAAGGAAGGATATAGATGATGTTGTTGATGCCACCCTCTCTTCTAAAGACCCATCCCTCACTCTTAAAGATGCATCCAATACTAGCACCAACTATGAGTGGCAATATTCGATGGGTACCCACTCTATGTGTTCACCTAATCCAGTATAAACAGGTGAAAAACAGGTGATGGGTGAAACGGGTGATTGGTCAAGTCAAATACGTATGAGTAATGATTTTTTTGTCCATTCCCCGTTAAAGTTTTGACCCTAAGATTTCTAAAAAATCATAACAATACTCCTTTGATTTTACTAAGAATTACACTCAAACCCATGAAATTTTCAAACAAATTAATTAAACTCTGCTTCCAACAGTTACTATTAATTTATAATTAAACCCCAATATTTACTGAAAATTATACAATATACAAAAAAATTTCACCAATCTATTACTCGACCAACACAGCTCACCCGCAGGTGATGGGTGGATTGGGTGATGAGTGATTGATAAAGGGTGATGGGTCAGGTTCAAGTGAAGTTGATGAAACAGGTAATGGATGTGGATGACGCTCCACCCGACCCAAGCCCTCCCATTGCCACCCTTGCACCAACTCCCCAAGTAACCTAGACATTTTACATTTTGTTGGTGGTTGGTAACTACTATGGTTGTTTCACACTTATACATCTTCCTTGATGCGAACGAAAGTGAGAAGTAGTGTATTCCAATGTGATCATTAGACACACTAGTATAAAACAAGACATTTTTGGCAGTTTTGAAACCGTCAAAAAATTTTTTTTGGTGGTTCTTAAGCCCACAACCGCCAAAAATAAGATTATGGAGCCAAATTTTAGGTCTTTTCTTGTCTTAAGAACCGACAAAACTGATGTTTTCTTGAAAAAAATAATTTGTATGTTCCATAATTTGCCAGTTAGGGTTGCAAAGTTAGCATGAGTTTGATTCACAAGGTGCGATAAAAATAAAAAACTTTTGTTAATCGCTAGAGAGAAAGAAGCCAAGTTCTAGTATTTCCGGTTCCAGTGATTACTTGTCCCAGTTAGGGTTGCAAAATTACCATGAGTTTGCAAGGTGCGACATAAAAAAACATCCATTGTTAATCACTAGAGAAAAATAAGATAAGTTCAAGTAGTACTGGTTCCAGCAATGGCAGTTAGGGTTGCAAAGTCACCTGCATGGGTTTGCTTCACAAGGCGCGACAGAAATCAAAAACATCTATTGTTAATCGCCAGAGAGAAAGAATATAAGTTTTAGTATTACCGGTTCTAGTGGCGTCAGTTAGGGTTGCAAAGTCATCGTGAGTCAAGGTGCATGCGACAAAAATAAATACTTCTATTGTTAATTGCAAGAGAGAGAAGATAAGTTCGAGTATTACCGGTTTCAATGGCACCAACTAGGGTTGCAAAGTCACCGTGAGTCAAGGTGCATGCGACAAAAATAAAATACTTCTATTGTTAATCGCTAGAGAGAAAGAAGATAAGTTCGAGTATTACCGGTTTCAATGGCACCAACTAGGGTTGCAAAATCACTGTGAGTTTGCTTCACAAGGTGTGACCGAAATCAAAAACTTCTGTTGTTAATCGCTAGAGAGAAAGAAGATAAGTTCGAGTATTACCGGTTCGCCTCTGGTGTGCTTGATCAAGAATATGAAGAGAGGGGCATAGCATGTTCTCGTCCTCGCCAGTTAGGGTTTACAAAGTGACTATGAGAGATTTATATAGTTAATGACAGAGAGACGCGGGCGTAGTGAAGAAATACCAGATCATTATCGGCGGTAGCTGGATAAGAACCACCAAAAATGATGTTAAGCATAGATTTTCGACGGTTCTTCGTTTTAAACTACCAAAAATTATTGTACCTTTTTCGGCGGTTCTTTAAAAACTGCCTAAAAGTACTTGATCGATTAAAAAAAAATGATTTTTGGTGGTTGGGTCTTTAAAACACCGAAAATGGCTGTATATTTGATTATTTCTGCTTGCTCATTGTCGAAGAAAATATTTAAAACCGTCGAAAATGAGGTGCCGAAAATGCTCATTTATCTACTAGTGGCACATTGCTTTTGTGTAGGATATTTTGCAAGTGTGTTTGGATTTTGGTTTGCTAGATTTGTTGAGATAAGTTTTTTCTTGTTGCTACATACTATGGTTGCACTATACTTTTTTATGTGCTTAGTTCAAGGTAGACCTGTCAAACGGGTTATCCGTTCGGGTTTTGGGTCATATTTGCTCGAGTTAAGACCCTGTTCAGGTCAAAACTTTACGACTTGCTTTGGGTTCAGATCATTCGAGTTCGGATTGTAATAGTGTCAGGTAGAATCGGGTTTTGGTTATTTCGAGTACTATATTTATATTATAAAATAGATCAGTACAATACCTATTCCAATTTTCATCAAGTTAAATCAATTTTTTTCTTTATATGAAGGTCATTTGGGTTGGGACAATTTAATGTCACTATTATTTCATGTTAATTTTTTGTTACTATTATTTTAGGTTATTCAATTTCGGGTCACTAGTATTTCAGGTAATTTAGATTCAAGTTAGTCGAGTTTTTAGATACGTATAATATATTTAAAAGATATTTTCAGCTTTCTGATTCGGGTCAAATTTTGTAGCTCTGGTTCAAGGGGAACATTTTAAGATAGTATGTTTGTAGTCCGGATTATGACATTGCAGTTAAAGTAGTTGGGATACAGCGTAAAGTCTAGCGTTAAAAAAACATGTTGGAACCTAAAGTTTTTTGTTGAATGGTGATAGGTCAATCAAAACTTTTCAAAAGATAAATAAAGGAGCGGGTGTAGCGAGACCCAATAGTGACCTAAGTGGAGAACCCTTCCAAAAGACCGGTCAATAGCCAGACCATTAACGTTTAAAAACCAGTACCAAATCCCACACACCGGCTCTGAGTGTTATAGACAGTTGCAAAAAGAGTCGGCGCTCTAGGTTCATAGTCATGACATAACGCTAACGGGTCAAGGGTTGGTGTTGATTACATTTAAGGCCAATCCGATTAATTTTACAATACCCTAGCTAGCTCAAATAAGCTGATCATTAATCTCCAGACTACTTCTCTGCAGCACGGCGACAAGGGAATCTATTGGAAAGGTGATGCCGAGTTCGGTATTGGCAGCTTTTTTACACATCCAACTTGCATTGTATGTCATGTCCCCTTTTTTTCTTATGTTTTTTAACCCTTGCTCGTACGCTAGCTCATACCTTGGCGTGCTATTTCCACCTTTGGCTTTTTGAGCTAGCTAGAGCGTCTTTTGTACGTAGTGGCTTTTTTTTCAGTCTCTTTCTTTGTTATGTACTACCGGTCTCTCTGAACCTTCCACTAATTATCTCCAGCATTAAAAACACATGATATCTCAGATCAATCAGAACCAGCGCGCGCGGCCGGCCTTTCTTTTATATCTTAAAAAGATTTTTCGTGTATTTTTTTTGTTGCTGCCAAGCCATCACGGGTTTAGATTCCTCTCTCTCATTCACATTTATCGCCGTATCCGTATGTATATATTATATCTATACAAAACCAAGCATCTCACTCTCTTGTCTATCGCAACAAAATAGTTCTGGTCCGCTAATCACTGCTTATGTGATATATATATTCATTGTTAACCTTAGTCTCTTTTCCTTCCCCTGTAGATTATGTGACGCTTCCTTTGTCCACACAATAACAATGTCTCTCCTTTCTTCCATTCCTCCTACTCAATCATCATCAGCATTATCCTCCCAACTGCTGGTTATCCTCCTCCTCTTCTTCTCTACAAGTACTCTTTTCATCACCCTTCAAACTGCAAAGAACAAGTTCCCATTTGTCCCAGAGACAATACCAGTACTGGGTCTGCACATAGTATCAACAAGCACCGCCCCCACTGCGGTCATTGCCACTTGTCAGTTGATCATTACAAGAAATCATGCCCTCAAGTTGAAGAGATTGTGTTCTCTGTCACTTCTCAGTTATTCAAGGAAGCTCCTGTCTCTGCCCCCGCTACTATCAAGCTCTTCTTCCATGATTGCTTCGTTGATGTAAGTCCAGTACTCATGAATTCAGATTTTAAATGTATAGGTTTTTGATTAATTAATTCCTGACCACTCGTTTGATTGGATATTGATTTAAATATCTTCAATTTTAATGGCTCTTATTATTCTACTTTCGACAATATATAACTCACTCACATCACATATATTTTTTTCTGATAAGTTCACTCACATCACATACATATATGGCGGGGAGTAAAGTATGGCCTGGTAGTAATTTACTATGTACCACAATCAGTTGATTAAAAATTGTCATTGACTTACAAAAACAGTGTGCCACTGTACTTTACTCTGACTACATGCATGCGGCCGGCCCGGCCTAAGTGGTTTTGTTTCTCATTCCAAACTGTGGACCCCGTAACTACTTTTCTTAGACCAGCAGCATTTATCCTGCGCTGCATGTTTCTTGTTGTTACAGTCAAGTACGATAAAACAAAAATTTTGTCTCATTGTCAAATTTATTCGCATTGTAGGGATGCGATGCATCAATAATGCTACTTACCGAACCTGGTAGCAAAGAGTTAGCAGAGCGAGATGCACCTATCAACAAGGATTTAGCTCCCCAGGGTTTTGACTCTGTTAATAAAGCTAAAGTTTTGGTGGAAAGCCAGTGCCCTGGTGTTGTCTCATGTGCAGATATACTTGCCATGGCAACAAGAGATTTCGTCCATTTGGTAATTGTTTTTTACTCTTCACGTTTCATTCTTGTTGAACTGAAAGATCTAGTGTGTGTGCATGATGCATGTAACTGTTTCCATTTGAGTGAAAGATGATCGATCGATTGCTATTTCTGCGATGGTCAACAAAAATCAGAAGATATCAATATTAAAATGAAATCTCAGACAAAATTATATACGCATTTATAACCAAAAAACTAATGAGAAGAACACCCGTGATCATAAAAACGACAAATCCTGGTTGTTGGACTGCCGTGTCCATATTAGCATCATGATTTGTTTTCGTAACCATATATATTTAATATCTGGTTAAGACTAAACTCCATTTTCACTTCATTCTAACCTCTTGCCCCTCACAAATTTCTATGTGCCAATCATACTTCATACATATTAAGGCTGGAGGTCCTCACTACGAAGTACAAAACATTGTTATAAAACATTGTTTATAATCGTACTATCTTATATTTTCAGGCTGGAGGCCCTCACTACGAAGTACAAAAAGGTCGTTGGGACAGTCGAATTTCCAAATCATCACGAATAAAATCCTACATCCCATTTCCAAACACCACAATCACCAATCTAATCAATCTCTTCAAATCCAAATCACTCACAATCACCGACCTCGTCGTCCTCTCAGGTGCACACACAATCGGTTTCGCCCACTGCAAGCATTTCATAAACAGAATCTACAATTACAACGGCACAACCCAACCAGACCCCAACATTGATCCCAACCTTCTCAAGGAACTGCGGATGTACTGTCCTCCATACGGTGGTAACAAGGGGATTGTGGTGCCATTCGATGTCACTACACCGTTTGAGTTTGATAATGCTTATTACGGTAACTTGCAGAAGAATCGTGGCGTGTTGGTGACTGATCAAGGGTTGTTTCAGGATCCGAGGACGAGAGTGATTGTTGAGAGTATGATGAAAGATAAAGATATGTTTTTTAAAGAGTTTGGGAATTCTATGGGGAAAATGGGTTCAATAAGGGTTAAATTAGGACCCAAACATGGGGAGATAAGACGGGATTGTAGCTTGCGTAACTAGATGAAGTTTTTAATTTGGTGATGGATCGTTTCTATTGGATGTGGTTTGTTTCTTATTTTAGTTTCTGTGTAAATGATTTATTAATTTTTTTTTGGTTACAATAACGTTCGTATTGGATGATTCATAAATGTAAGGGTATAATTAATAGCTGAGATTGAGATGCCTCCAACTTAAATTCATTGTTTATTAGAAAACTTGACTACTAGTTAATATACTATACAAGATACTTAACTGGTTTGTTAATTATGTGTGGTTGATAGAAAATGGTTACCATGGTTCAAGCCTGTTGCAGGTAGGGTGAGCATCTGAATCAATTCGATTAACCGAAATTCAAATTGTAAAAGGAAAAAAAAATTAGATTACGGTTATTTCGAGTAAAAACTTAATTATCTACATTTTAACCAAAACTGAATTAACCATAATCAAAATTATCAAATTTTAAAATTTTCTAAGAATCGAAAACCCAAAACCAAAATTTTTGTTTAGTTTCCGGTTAACAGAATTAAAAAAAAAACCAAAAACCAAAAATCAAAAACTTAATAGCAGAAAAAATATTCAAACACCAAAAATCACAGGCGGCGGTCATTTACAACAATTTTTGTTGTGGCACTGCAGTATATAGGTTCTCCCTGTTGGTTTGTGTTTTTTTTTTTTGAAATAAATGATGAAGCGGTTGGTTTGTGTTACGATACCATGACTGACATCAATAGCAAAAAAATCTTAAGATTATATTACAATAGATAATAAAAATTCCATAATCAATCTAAAACTCATCAAGCTGCCAATCTCACTTATGTCAATCAAAAAGATTAGCCTACAAAAGAAAAAGAGTGTATCAATACATGGGTGAGCCATAAGGTCATAATTATTTATATGTACATAATTATAATAACCATAAAGCACTATCAGAAAGCTGTCGCTATGCACGTGCATAGCTTTTGACTGATTTCCCCCTCTTTGTCTGTTGAAAGCTATCATGGACACAACTAAAATAAACCCGTAATATCATCATATAATAACAACATAATTTTCTTTTTTAGTAGTAAGACAGTTGCTCCCTTGTACGCGCCTCACGCGCACGAGTCTCCTCCCCCTCAAGCCCTGGTTCGATTTCCTCACCGCCGTTACTCTCCGCCTCCCAGCATGCTCTGCCTCGCCGCCACCTGATAGCCTCCGCCGGACCCCGCAGCGCCGCCAGGCCTCCGCCTGGTGGCTAGGTCCCCTCCCCGTGCTTCCCCTCCCCTCCTTTCCCCCCTCTCCTTTTTGATGGGTCGCAAGAAGTCGAAGGGTGGGGCGTCTCCGGCAACACCTCCCGCCCCTCTGGCGCCGCCGGTCTCTCCCTTGTTCACCGTCGCCCTGGAGTCCGCCTCCAGCAAGAGAGGCTTGGAGCTGCTCGCACACCTTGGTCCCGCCTCTGCTACTCCAGCGCGAGTGGAATCGTTGCCGACGAAGACCGCAGCTGCCCTCTCTGGTCAATGCGTGGCTTCAGCAGGTGGCTGTAACACCCCGGTTTTTACACCCTATTTTTTTTTTTACTTTTTTGTACAACTTTCTACAATATTTTACAGCGGAAGACTAAATAACACCTAAGCCAAACCGGAGTGCTACCGCCACACCCACACCAACTAGTGTGGATGCTAAGGCTAATCCACCTACAACCTAACTCCTGGAACATGCTCCAAGGAGTTTGCCACTTACAAATAAATAAAATTCCTAGCTATGTCGGCGCGTTCCCTTGTCCCAAGCTCAAGAGCAATATCACACAAAGATTTAACTTCACCTGCAACCATAAATCCAAACAAACACACGAAGGGGTGCACAAAATCAGCGAAACTGAGTAACATTTACCTCACCCTGTAAAATTCATTTTCTCTTTAAAACTCTTTGCATAACAAATAAGCATCCAACATCATCACACAAGCAGAGGAATGCAATAAGAGTATATCACACAGAAGAGTTTACCTGCCCTTGGAATACCATCACATTCGTACCTCGTGAATCGGTTAAATCTCAACACCCCACTGGAATCACAAAGTGAAATCCACAAATCTCAATTCTCTGGCCCTATGTCCTTAAGTGTGCACACCCCCTAAGGCTAACCATAGCTCAAAGAGTAGATCATAGGACGACCCCAATTCATTGGTAGGAGTCTAATAATCAGTTGCCAATACGGCAAGCCATAAAATGACTTAATATCCAGTTGCTCAAATAGCTTTCCATAAAGAGGCTAACCATAGCCTTTCTCAACATCACCATCCAACCACTCAACAATTCCACCATCACATGGTATCACACACAACACAATTTCGAATCCAACATTCATAATCATGATCAACATAATGAGTAAAACTCTTAAATAGATTCTTCACAATTCATGTAATAATAAGATCCTCCCATGAATATACCATCCACTCACCAGAAACCAGCTCAATCTCTTATCAGTCATAAATCAACATTCAACACAAGGATAACTTAAAAATCATTCCCAAAACCTTCTAGAAGAATATTACAACACAATCATCCTTAGAAAGGGGTTAAGATATCCACACCTTATTTTCTGATAAATAGTCAAACCAATGTCATTCCAAACCTTTAAAGGCTAAACCAAGCAACAAAACACCCCAAAACCATACTTAAACACAATTTTCCTTCTTTCCAAGTTTTAGCACACATATATAACCGTACAGGGCTTCCTTATATATTTTACACTTCACCATCTCTTAACAATTCAACCACAAGTCATATTAGGACTATAATGACCAGATAAACCATTAAATCCAATAACCAACACACAATTACACTTATACAAGCTTAAAGCACACCTTTAACCCAAATCACTTCCTAATAATTCGAATGACTTCCCAAATGAGTTTCGACCTGAATTTTCGACCATGGATCTAAATTCGAAATATAAGAATACCCTCAAAATTTCAAGGCAAGATAAATTCGGAAACCTATTTAACTAAGTCTCAAGGCTTAAAGCACCATTTAAGCCCTCCCACCTTAACCTATCATTTTTATGTCTAACCACGAGTTCCCACAACCTATAATCAATTATTATGAGTTAATATAGGTATACTAACACACCAAACTCAACAAAATCCCATCGAAATCACTCATGGAGTCTTAAAACACATTTTTCCTTCCTAAAAGTTTCCTAGAAATTATCCTACTTCCTAAAGGTATTTTCTCCTGAATTTTTGAGTTTTTTCTAGTAATAACTATCTATCTAAGAACACTGTCAAAATTGAAGCTTAAGAGAAGCTAGGGTTCGGAAGTTACCATCAACAAGAGTTAAAGCTCAAAATCAGGGTTTAAAGAAAGAAATGTGAGCATAAGTGTTACCTGGACTCTCCTTGCCATTCTAGCCACGACCTTACAAGTTCCTTAGCTAATTGAATCAATTTCTTCCACCAATTAATTCTCCAAGGTCACCAGCTGCTTCCCCCTCCTTGAAATCTTGTTTTTCCTTGATTTTTAGCTTGAATTCTCTTCTCTAATGGTGGGTGTTGCCTTCTATGAGCTTCTATGGTATTATAATGGCGTGAGGGTGTGTGAAGAAGGCAAGGAAATCAGAACCCAGCTCCCTTTTATAGATGGCGTGAGTGATCTCTTAAATGAGATTAATTTCTTTCATTAATTAAGGGTAATGATTATAATGATAAGACTTATCCTTTGTAACCCCTTGGATGATGGACACTTGGCTGAGACTAATCCCAGCCCTTGGAGCGTCTCCTCCCTCATTAATGAATGGATAAGGCTTATCCCTAAAATGATTACAAAAGGACGAATTAGTGCATAGTAAGGAGGTTAAGGAAGATGTCTTCATTTACAGCCGTCGGATCGTAGATATTTTGCTTGGATTAATCTCCACCATCCATGTGTGACCTCCCCTCATTAATGAAGGCGACACAAGGCTTCTCTTGATTGGACCATGTGTAACTAATCATCTCTTGACACCTTGACGCTTACATCATCATTATGTCATGCCAACATCATCACTGCATCATCACTGCCTCATCACTACATCATCACTGCATCACCACTGCATCATCACTGCATCATCATGGTCAAAGTTGACCATTGACCAAGGTTTGACCAATGTCCAATGTTTGACCGAGGTCAGACCAAGGTTGACCTAGGTTTGACCACAGTTGACCGGGGCTTTTTGACCTCTAAATAACTTCCCGAAATTTCATTGTTTTATGGGACCTTCCTTAATTAGGGTTTCTGCAGGGTTTCTTGGTTGATTCCCGACCACTAGGGTTTCCTGTTGTTATCTAATAATTCCTATGGAACTATGGTTTCCATTAGGGTTACAAAAATTCAGGGTATTACATTCTCCCCCCGTTAAACAAAGCTTCGTCCCTGAAGCTTGAACTCACCTCACAGTCACATCACATAACAATAAGACTTATCAACATTATTTCTCCACTATACGCATTATATCTACATAACAACACAAAGATTCTCAACCACCACAAGTGATTTATATAACTACCTCCAATAACAACTACCTCTGTAACACCCCTACTATTAATTCAGTCATTACCGTCCAATCTCCTCGTGCTTCCCGAGTCACGCAGCGGATACATACTTACATACATCGGGTGATACAATGCCGTTAGTCACCCACGTGACTAACAAGGCTACTACTGCTACATACAGCATCGGTCTGATGGACCGGAATAACCGAGTACTACTTAATACAATACATACCCTCATTACATACTGATTACTACAATACTCCATTCGATACATTACTCCATTCAATACAATACTCCACAATTCCGTACAAGATAATACACTACGCATACCGAGTTTACTAGGTTCCAAAATCAATACAGTACTTCTCCCCAAATTCATACACACTCACTAGAAGTCAATCTGCTACCCATTACTCGCAAACTAAATACTTCTAATTACAAGGCGCGTCGCCGGTCTCTTACCTTGACCGTATTCGCTCCGGGTACCTGCACACTAAAAATGTTCCCCCGAGGGGGTCAGCTTTCGCTGAATATGATAACCGCATACCCCGCGTACTAGCGAGGGTACGCCGACCATTTGGTCGAATACATGCAATTCATTTTGCAATACATACATTCATACATACATACATACATGCTTTCATTCACGATACTACAATACTACACAAGGATACATACGTACGCACATACAATACATGCTTGGAAGACAATACAAGTCAACCAATACTTACTTACCATCTTTCAGGATACACATACACAATACATACTCATTACATACCCAATACACAATACGGAGATACAATTCTCCATTACATACAAAGGTCCAGTTAGCTTCATTACACACCCGGGTTAATCGGGTGTTCGATACTACTTTACTTCCGGTCAATGACTTACAATAGTCAAGACCAATACACATACAATACTTACTTCTTACATACTTTACTTCCAGTTAAGTCGGTATGACCTCCGGGCAGGGATTACTACATCCCACCACCGGGCTTTAGGGTGGCCCACTAATCCAGGATGCTACCCATTCAAGGGAATTGGTCCAAGGAAAAGATTACAGCCAGGATTCGGATCCAACCTCTTGTGTTTCCTTATCCTCACGTGTGGCCGAAACTATATCGGACTTCTACTCATTCCATTTACTCATTACTCAAGTTAGGAGTTAGAATGTTAGGAATTAGTAGAAGTCAATACTTCATTTCCATACATACATACAATACTCAAGTACACGATACTTACACATACTTCTCAATTCCATTCATTCATTTCATGAATTATACAAACTAATTGTTCAAGAAGATACAACAAGAACAAAATAGTTCAAACACAGTTAAGTGCATTATAAGTCCGATTCGTGCATTTATCTTATTGGTGATCACATAAGCACACAAATCGGGGTAACCAGGTTAGGATACAGAGCATGAAGAAATCATACATTTCACCGTTGTACTTGTACCCCAACGTTCCTCCGGGATTCACAATTCAAATCCTATGATATACATACAACCGAATAATTAATCTACCATTATTAGTCTTAACTCAACTACTTTTGTGTTTACTAATCCTTATTCACTAAGCCTTTACTTTCCTTACACTTATATTTCATTTTACTTACTTTCCATTACTTGTCCATAATTTACATACACATGTATATACATATGTGTAGGTGGGTATACATATATATATATATGTATATATATATACTAGTTATAAGCTTACTGTTTTTTTTTGTAAGTATAGGGCCGTCCGACCCACCGTCCGACCCAAGCCCTGGGTCGGACCATTCCAGTAAGGTTCGTTCCCAGAAAATTGCCCTGTCCGACCCAGCGCTATTCCGTCCGACCCATACTCTCTGGGTCGGACCATTCCAGAAGGTTTTGGTCCTGTCGTCCAAGCTCCGTCCGACCCACGTCCGACTCACCGTCTGGGTCGGACGAAGTCAGAAACTTCGACATTGTAAAAATTTGCATGTCCGACCCATGTCCGACTCACGGCTCTGGGTCGGACCATTCCAGAAAGTTGGTTTTCGTGTCTCAAGCCCCGTCCGACCCACGTCCGACTCACCGTCTGGGTCGGACGGAGTCAGAACCTTGCTACAGATTTATTTTTCTTTCCCAACTTCACCCATTGTTTCCCCAATCTTCTTACATGTAATCTCACATGTTTAAACACTACCTAGGCCCTTCAAATTGCCTTAGTTCATCCACTTTACCTACTTACTAATTCTTACTTGTACCATTTCATTTCCATTCTTTACTTACTTCTCATTCTCATTCTAGCTTGTTTTACTCCTGATGACCTTTAAACATCCTTAATTAAGTCCTAATCATCTTATACTATCATTACCATTCACTTCCATATCTTATTATACATTTAAAGTACTTATTTTCACCATTTTAGGTTGGTCCGGGACCTTGTCCAGGTCTTAAGTCCCGGACCACCTCATTACCAAACTCTCGGCCATTTTAAAACACCCTGGTCCGGGTCCTTATACAGGGAGCAAGTCCCGGACCAGGACCTTGCTGAAGTCTCGGACGGTTTTCCATATATGGTCCGGGAGTTGTACAAGGGACCAAGTCCCGGACCCAAGCTCCAGTAAAGTCTCGGCCCTTTTTATTAGCATAGTCCGGGAGTTTGTACGGGGACCAAGTCCCGGATCCTGCTATGCATTTGACAGATTTTACATTTTCAAGGTCTGTTACACCCCAAACTTTGCCCAATTAATTCTCCATTGTTCCTACACTTAATCCCATATGTTTTAGCACCAATTAGTCACCTAAACATGTTTAAACCCATTGCTAACCCATTACCAACATCCTTTCTCTCATTCTACTGATAACTTACCACTTCCTCTGTCAGTTTATTTTCATCTGTTGCAGAGCTCGAGCTGCTGCTTCTGTTTCTTTCTTTTCTTTCTTTCACAAATGTTACCAGCTCCTAAGCAAGATAGTTTCCTCTCTAAATTTTGACATGGTGTCCCCTAAAACTTAAGGTTTTCACACATTCATTTGCTCACACATGAACACTCATTCAACCTGCATCGGTTTATATATGTATATGCATTCAGATGCAACTCACGTTACAGCAGCTCCTTATTTGTTTCTTTGACAGATTCTTACTTACTAATACTATCAATACCATTATACTCCTTCATTTCCCACTGTCACATTGGTTTACATTTGTTAAGACAATATGCTTACTCTTACTTATACCTTAAACAAAATCTGTACAGAGGCTTACCTCACGTTTTGCTTCCTTTTTCTTCCTCTTCTTCTTTCTTCCTTTCTTTTTTATTTTCTCCTTGTTCTTGCTCTATAAAATCAGTAGTTCTACAGCCCATACATACACAATACTAGTTTAGCATTTCACTCTTAACTAGCCTAGGGTTTACATACTTGTTTAATGTTTGAAGATGAGACATTACCTTCCAATGGATAGATGGAGCTCTTGTCTAGCAAGGGAGTAATTTCTCAGCTCCAAGAAGAAGCCACATTCGGCTGGACAAGCAAGAACAAGGAGTTCAAAACTAGCATTTCTTATAATGTAAATGGGAGTTAAAAATGGAAGGTTTTCGGATTTCTTTTTACCTTAAACCAACAAGATGAAAGAGGGGCTTCCAATGGTGGTTTCAAAACATCGAATGGCTAATACCCATGGCGATGGAAGGTGAGGTTTTCAAATTTTGGAAAGAGGAGGTTGTTCTCCTTGATGAGAGGATTCCAACGGTACCATTTTTATAATTTTTGAGCAAGTATTGAGTGGTCAAAGATTGAGAGGAAGATGGATGTCTCTTTGGTTTTGTGAAATCGCCATGGTTGAGCTCCGTGGGGGAGAAGGAGTCCGAAAGAGGGGAGAGAGTACGTGGGTGTGTAAAGGAATTAGAGGGAGAGGGAGTGTTAGTCACTTTTGTACTTTTATTTCCCTTTCTTTATTAGTCTTGTCCTTTAGTGTGTGAGGGTGAGTGTATTTAATTTGTTTGAAAAAGGGGGAAGGATGCTCACGAGGCACACACACATACTCAATCGGTTTTTAAATTTTTATTTACCAAATGGACACACTAGTTTGTGCTTATTACAGTTTACACCCCACACAATTACCCGTTTTTGATAGTTTTTTTTACCAATCTCTCGTTTTATTGATTTTGTTGGTTCTAAAGTCTCACTAATATTTATTAATGATTATTTAGTTGACCAAAAGTTTTATGAGTCTATCTGACCCGCTTAAAGTCACGTTTTCCCGGTTACCTCGAAAAACGCGCTTTAATGTTCATTAGTGTTTTTAATCCATTTTAAGGATCCATTTTCTTCGGGGGTTGTTCCCATATATTATTTAGGCCTAATTAAGCCTTTAGAATCCTTATAATACGCTAACCGAGGTTTCATACCTCCTATGGTTATTTAACGCTTGTTTAGCGTTTTTCGCTTTTTAAGCGTTTCTTTATTTCTTTTGGATTCATTTTTCCTTACCAATATTACTTAATCATTATTAGGCTCTTAAATACCCACTAGGATAATTTAATCGCCATATTTAAGGTCGGGGTATTTCAATCTACCCCCCTTAAGAACTTTGTCCTCAAAGTTGTTCGAGGTTATAAGTTTACAATGCTTACTCATTCTTACATGTCTAATACTACGGTTATACAATCTTCCTCTTACTAATTCCCAAATCCATTACTCAAGGTTTCTACATACCATACCATCCAAATGTACTATAGTTACTCCAATCCGCGCTACTACTAACTATCTGGTTCCTCATTACAAAGTTCATACATACATACAGTGCAAAGCTATCCCAAAGCAATGCAATACACATACAATCCCGCAGGCGCTCCAGTCATCTCGACGCAGGACTCCTCTATGTCCCGCTGCCTTTGGAATAATACCACATACTACACTACTATCTCTCCGGTACAAGCTTCTCACAAATTCTTAACCTTCAGTCTAAGAGAAATACTTCACTACTACCAATTAGAAATTTTTCTAAAACATACAACTCCAAATTCCAATTTATATTCATTACTCCTATTCCTATGTGATTCTTGTGACCACTTAAGGGGAGCTTCAAGAATCATTCGACCCTGATGTGATCAGCATCAGTGTTGAACTATCTTTCCACCCCAATTTGTGTTCGGTTCCCCTTGATCTGATCAGGATCAAGTTCGACTTCCCACATCAGTTTCAAACAAGCAAATAGTTAGTTGTTTTCATTTTCTATCTTTTTACTTTTCAAGTCGTGGTACGAATTCGTACATCTCCAAAGGATGGAATCAATCCATCAATTGTCCTCGCTCTACTTCCCAATGCTTTACTCCGTGGTTCAATACTTAAATGCTCATTTCATCAACCTTCATTACTTCATCCATTACTCTCTATCATTTCAATTATTCTAACTAGGGAATACAATACTTATGAAGTTTAGCTATCCTCAATTACTACCAATAACATACTTACGAATATACCACTCATGGGCTACGTTCCTCTGCTACTCACAATCAGTCCTACTATTCTTTTTTTTCTTCAAGGTTACAATACTTGTGGAGCTCCGTCCACTACTCATTCTCAATTCCTCATTACAATCACCTAGGGAACTCAATTTCCTCCAGGTTCTACATCGGTTTTGTACACGACTCCTGTTATGGTATTTGCATCTCTCGTGCCTAATTACCACAATTACAATATGAATGAATACATGTGTTTATTTAACATAAGTACCAATCATCAATTCGATTCTCATTTGTGCTATGCACATTATAGTTTCTGTGTTTTGTTCATGAAACTTACATTAAGGTTTTCGCTCTACCCCCTTAAAAGGGATTACGCCCACGTAATCTACCATATGTTACTATTAAACATTGGTTTACTTGATTTGGGCAATCTGAAGCGTTTAGCTTCATTACGATATACTATACCATATGCTCTGGTCAAAGGTCTTAACCATACCAATGGTTTAGTCTTTGCACCGAGGATTCGTACATGAGTTTGTTTAACTCATAATTAATTCAGTTCTGGCCTATTAGGCTTCAAGGCATTAATAGCCATTCTTTCATACTTACTAGGTGTATTACATTTCTTAGTTAGGGCCCACTAGCTTCTGCTGCGTGACCCTGATAACTTGGGTTACTCACCCTTCATGTTATCCTTAATGTGCTATACATCACCTTTCTATCCCTCTATTGTGGAAATAAGGTTTACTAACAGTGTGGTATTCTTTTACCGCTATTTGAACTCAATGAGTTTTAGATTGTAACCAGCTTTCTGGTAATCTATTATACATATTATTCGTACTCCCACGATTATTCACTAAGTTCCTCCGACTTGTTGTCGGGCGAGGTTAAGTCACTACCTAGTTGCAGTGCTTCCTCTGTTGTCACTAGCTTCTGAATAATACCAGTTCTTCTGGTTCAGTACAAGTGTTCTTTGCTTGTATGACCTTGCATTCTCAATGCGTCGGTCCGAGTGACTTTCTTCAGTCTTCTTTCACCTTTTATTCCAATGGAATTCACATCTTGTGATTGTTAGTGTGCTTACACTTTTCGTGCTTCTTTGGCCTTAGGCCGCACGGTTTGTTACTAAGCTTGCTTGACTGGCTTATGCCATGTTGTTGGTGAAAGAAAGGTTTACTACGGTTTACATTTCCATATTCCTAGCTATCGCATTAGATCATTACTGCGCGAGTGCAATACCAAAACACTCAGTCATACAGAGTGCAGAGGCGTAAACGCTTGGCAGTAAATCACTTATGTGATAGGGATGAATATTTCTGCTTGTCATCTCATACTTATACTTCGTGTCATTGTCCAACTACTTCCTCATAGCGGTCGCTTGTTGTGCACCGTATTCTTACTCACTATACAACATCGTTTTTACGGTCTCCGTTATTGTGGTAGCTTACCTTTACTCCTTGCCATTGTCGTTGGTATCATTTCCTTATGGTGTACAAACACTAGGAGGTTCCTAGTCATATGTATGACGGTTGTCGTAGTATACCGCGATACTATTATCTTCCCATTGTGGGGATGTTTTATTTCAATTTAGGTTTCATGTGTAGGTTAGCTCACCTCACATTACTTCCTCATTCATGATATCGTTTGCCAATAACTTGGTTGACCAAAGATGAAGTGGTTTATCGGGTTACAAGTTCTCTTGAGCGCCGGTCATTCATGGTGTGCAATATGCACACTCATTGATTGTTTTGACAATTACTGTCTCCATAGTGCTAAGCATTGATCATAGGCTCTAGCTATGCGGGTTGCTTTTGCATGTACCTTACCGGGACATCCCCAAAACTTCAAGGGTTTTCTGGTCCCGTTCTCCAATTGGAGGGTATTTTATCACTGACAAGTGAAGGTTCCTGTTGATGGGCTTGTTTCCACTCATGGGCCTCATGACAAGGTTTACCATGTTGGCGTTTATACAATGGTTCACCACATGCTTGGGTGCATATGGAGTGTACTTGCTCCTTCGAGTCTCTATGCTCTTTAAGCGTTGTGCTCTTACAGTCCAAAGCCTCTTGTAGGCGTAGTGGTTTGGAAATCTCATTTCCTTGTTCCATCCTCCATTGGCAATAGTTATATGCGCAAGCTTTATAGTTATAGTAGATGGAAGCCTTTTCTAAGGTTCACATCTTCACCGCATTGGTGTCTCCGGTTAACGAGGGGTACCTTTCCTCGGGTTTCCCGTAGTGTCCAAGTGTGGACTAGGCCATTGTTGGCATTATAACGTTTCCTATGCCTCTGTGTTATCATTTCTACAGAAGGCATGAAGGTAATTAAAAGCTTCGTCCACTGTATAAAGAGTGGTGCTCTAGTGACAGTGACATTGAGGTAGCCATTACTCCAAGTCACTTATGATGTTGAGCTCCAATTGGGTGTTTCAGTTGTCGATCTGTTGTCGCACGAAGCAATATCTTTTGCAAGTCTTGTTAGTGTTTGTTGTGGGTTTTGCAACCGTCTGAGTTTACATAACATAGTTGGTTTGTGGCCATTAGGCCTTATTGCTGCAAGCCATGCTCTTCGCAAGCTGCTTACACATGTTTCTGCTCCATGTATACTCCGTAGGTTGGAGGTATTACTAGGCTCCATGGTAAGTTGTGACATCACGCTTCCGTTCATAGGAGACCCCTTAGGCATTCTGGTGTTAATCAGTGCCTCTTAGTAATTTAGGGCATTTCCTGTTAAGTGAAATCCCTTCGGTGTCTTAACCGAGTGTGCGTTCCAGCTCCGTGCTTTTATTATGCTGCTTCATTGAACTGTTGTTAATCTAGACACCCTTCAAGGATTGCTCCTGGGTGTTGTTGGTTATGCCGTTACATCCGGCTCATGTTTATAATATGTTGTGCCTACTATACCGCCTTGTGGTATTGTATTTGAGCTATTCCCCTTTTGGGTTATAATGTCTCCCATTCTTGGGTAGACTGTTTATACCTTCCTCTAGTGTTTAAGACTAGGTTTAATATCCTCTTCCATGATGGATTATGTTCTTTGGTAGTTTTATAGTTGTTCTTGGGAATTCCGTCCCGTTTGTTGGTCGTTGTGGTGTCCACGTTAGGCTTTTGCCTTACCGTGTTTAGGCTGGGTATACTTTCCAGCTACCATGTATTTACTGATGTCCTGAGACATATCCAATGTCTACACTTACTAGTCTGTGCTCTTTGCACTTCCTAGTTCTTATTCCTTATCTTCAGATGGGTTCTCTGAGTTCCTTTATACTTGATCGTCTGAGTTGTCCAGCTGCTCTGGTTTGAACTTACTTATGGTCCGTAGAACGGAGTTGACTATCCCGTGTCGTACGCTACATGTATACATACGTGGGGTACCGTGTTGATACGTTACCACTTACCCGACTACTTGTCAGGCCCACAAGCTCCTTCAGAGTGCGGTCGTCCCACATCCCGTAATTGGGTACACTCGTAGCGTTCGTCACACGCCTAGGTGAAGTATTCTGTTGCCAACTCCTCTTGTATCATTCTATGATACTCACCGTAATTCTGTTGGTTTGGTTTTAAAATCCAAGGTTTTAAGAAAAAGGGTCTGTGGTTTTGAAAGAAAAATTGGTTTTAAAATCATGGTACGGTGTCAAAAGAAGTTCCTCATGGCATAGCCATGTTCGAAATCTTGACCAAGTCTAGCTTCATGCTGACTGGTATGAGGTTAAAGTAATGGTCAGGCCGTTGGGCCTTTCCAAGGTTCCATACTCCTAGTTGTTAAGGTGTGTGATCCTGTAGTTGCTTCTTGTAGCCACGGTACATTACTATGTACATGTGGTGCGTTAGAGTTCCTTTACATATTCCTGCCCTTACTGCACTTGCCGTGGCAAGTGCGCGGTACTGGTGGTTTTTGGGTAATTCTATACCGATCCCATTCATAATTGGTAGTCTTGCTTACTCTTCCTTTGATCTTGTTGATCATTTACTTGGGTTAATCACTCTTCTGAGTAACTCCCCAGTGAGTCTGACATAGCTGTCATGGATCAGGGTACTTCTCCAATCCTTGGAGCTTCCCCTTTGACTTGGTTGTGTTGTTCCTTGTCGCTTATTCCACACTTTGGCTGTGGCTACTGAGCCTGATTTGGTTTAGGCACTACAGTTGTAGTTATGTCAGGTTATATCTTGTGAATATTCCTGTAGCTGTCTGAGCTATGTTGGCCAGGTTTGTAACCTTTTTGGCGTTGTAGTTTTGGAGTCAGTCACTCCAGACTATGTCCTTAGCCAGCTAGCTCACCATTGGTGGTGTTGCTTGGCTATTACTGTTGTCCCGTAGACTTGTGTCTCGGGTTTCATTACTGTTCCTGTTTCCATTTCGTTGCACGGTTAGTGCTTCTTTTCCTGTTACTGGTTGTTTAGCTAGGTTCTGCGACTGCTAAGCATGTCGCCCCATGCTGTTGCAAGTTATAGCCTCCTTGTGGTTGGAGTGTTTATACTACCGCTATTGAGTGCGGCTATTGTTGTTCAACCGGGATCCACTTCCGGGTCTTCCATTACTTGGAATCTACCATACGTCGGTTCTGGTTTACTGTGTGATTGCTTCACAACTGCCAGATCGGGTTTTCCCCGAGTATGAGAAGGCTTTTCTTCTCTGGCGTCCTTTCCCAAGTTATACAGTGGGGTTTGCGGCGGGCGGGACTGGTATTGTAGGCATCCGGTACTCACCGGTAGTTCCTAACTAGCATATCTCTAATGCTAACACTCAGCCCTTAGCCCTAAGCTTCTAATTCCTAACTCGGTATTCCTAAACTCGGTATTTCCAGTCATCAGAGCGATACTTCGCTCTGATACCACTTTTTGTAACACCCCTACTATTAATTCAGTCATTACCGTCCAATCTCCTCGTGCTTCCCGAGTCACGCAGCGGATACATACTTACATACATCGGGTGATACAATGCCGTTAGTCACCCACGTGACTAACAAGGCTACTACTGCTACATACAACATCGGTCTGATGGACCGGAATAACCGAGTACTACTTAATACAATACATACCCTCATTACATACTGATTACTACAATACTCCATTCGATACATTACTCCATTCAATACAATACTCCACAATTCCGTACAAGATAATACACTACGCATACCGAGTTTACTAGGTTCCAAAATCAATACAGTACTTCTCCCCGAATTCATACACACTCACTAGAAGTCAATCTGCTACCCATTACTCGCAAACTAAATACTTCTAATTACAAGGCGCGTCGCCGGTCTCTTACCTTGACCGTATTCGCTCCGGGTACCTGCACACTAAAAATGTTCCCCCGAGGGGGTCAGCTTTCGCTGAATATGATAACCGCATACCCCGCGTACTAGCGAGGGTACGCCGACCATTTGGTCGAATACATGCAATTCATTTTGCAATACATACATTCATACATACATACATACATGCTTTCATTCACGATACTACAATACTACACAAGGATACATACGTACGCACAACAATACATGCTTGGAAGACAATACAAGTCAACCAATACTTACTTACCATCTTTCAGGATACACATACACAATACATACTCATTACATACCCAATACACAATACGGAGATACAATTCTCCATTACATACAAAGGTCCAGTTAGCTTCATTACACACCCGGGTTAATCGGGTGTTCGATACTACTTTACTTCCGGTCAATGACTTACAATAGTCAAGACCAATACACATACAATACTTACTTCTTACATACTTTACTTCCAGTTAAGTCGGTATGACCTCCGGGCAGGGATTACTACATCCCACCACCGGGCTTTAGGGTGGCCCACTAATCCAGGATGCTACCCATTCAAGGGAATTGGTCCAAGGAAAAGATTACAGCCAGGATTCGGATCCAACCTCTTGTGTTTCCTTATCCTCACGCGTGGCCGAAACTATATCGGACTTCTACTCATTCCATTTACTCATTACTCAAGTTAGGAGTTAGAATGTTAGGAATTAGTAGAAGTCAATACTTCATTTCCATACATACATACAATACTCAAGTACACGATACTTACACATACTTCTCAATTCCATTCATTCATTTCATGAATTATACAAACTAATTGTTCAAGAAGATACAACAAGAACAAAATAGTTCAAACACAGTTAAGTGCATTATAAGTCCGATTCGTGCATTTATCTTATTGGTGATCACATAAGCACACAAATCGGGGTAACCAGGTTAGGATACAGAGCATGAAGAAATCATACATTTCACCGTTGTACTTGTACCCCAACGTTCCTCCGGGATTCACAATTCAAATCCTATGATATACATACAACTGAATAATTAATCTACCATTATTAGTCTTAACTCAACTACTTTTGTGTTTACTAATCCTTATTCACTAAGCCTTTACTTTCCTTACACTTATATTTCATTTTACTTACTTTCCATTACTTGTCCATAATTTACATACACATGTATATACATATGTGTAGGTGGGTATACATATACTAGTTATAAGCTTACTATTTTTTTTGTAAGTATAGGGCCGTCCGACCCACCGTCCGACCCAAGCCCTGGGTCGGACCATTCCAGTAAGGTTCGTTCCCAGAAAATTGCCCTGTCCAACCCAGCGCTATTCCGTCCGACCCATACTCTCTGGGTCGGACCATTCCAGAAGGTTTTGGTCCTGTCATCCAAGCTCCGTCCGACCCACGTCCGACTCACCGTCTGGGTCGGACGAAGTCAGAAACTTCGACATTGTAAAAATTTGCATGTCCGACCCATGTCCGACTCACGGCTCTGGGTCGGACCATTCCAGAAAGTTGGTTTTCGTTTCTCAAGCCCCGTCCGACCCACGTCCGACTCACCGTCTGGGTCGGACGGAGTCAGAACCTTGCTACAGATTTTATTTTTCTTTCCCAACTTCACCCATTGTTTCCCCAATCTTCTTACATGTAATCTCACATGTTTAAACACTACCTAGGCCCTTCAAATTGCCTTAGTTCATCCACTTTACCTACTTACTAATTCTTACTTGTACCATTTCATTTCCATTCTTTACTTACTTCTCATTCTCATTCTAGCTTGTTTATACTCCTGATGACCTTTAAACATCCTTAATTAAGTCCTAATCATCTTATACTATCATTACCATTCACTTCCATATCTTATTATACATTTAAAGTACTTATTTTCACCATTTTAGGTTGGTCCGGGACCTTGTCCAGGTCTTAAGTCCCGGACCTCTCGGCCATTTTAAACACCCTGGTCCGGGTCCTTATACAGGGAGCAAGTCCCGGACCAGGACCTTGCTGAAGTCTCGGACGGTTTTCCATATATGGTCCGGGAGTTGTACAAGGGACCAAGTCCCGGACCCAAGCTCCAGTAAAGTCTCGGCCCTTTTTATTAGCATGGTCCGGGAGTTTGTACGGGGACCAAGTCCCGGATCCTGCTATGCATTTGACGGATTTTACATTTTCAAGGTCTGTTACATCCCAAACTTTGCCCAATTAATTCTCCATTGTTCCTACACTTAATCCCATATGTTTTAGCACCAATTAGTCACCTAAACATGTTTAAACCCATTGCTAACCCATTACCAACATCCTTTCTCTCATTCTACTGATAACTTACCACTTCCTCTGTCAGTTTATTTTCATCTGTTGCAGAGCTCGAGCTGCTGCTTCTGTTTCTTTCTTTTCTTTCTTTCACAAATGTTACCAGCTCCTAAGCAAGATAGTTTCCTCTCTAAATTTTGACATGGTGTCCCCTAAAACTTAAGGTTTTCACACATTCATTTGCTCACACATGAACACTCATTCAACCTGCATCGGTTTATATATGTATATGCATTCAGATGCAACTCACGTTTACAGCAGCTCCTTATTTGTTTCTTTGACAGATTCTTACTTACTAATACTATCAATACCATTATACTCCTTCATTTCCCACTGTCACATTGGTTTACATTTGTTAAGACAATATGCTTACTCTTACTTATACCTTAAACAAAATCTGTACAGAGGCTTACCTCACGTTTTGCTTCCTTTTTCCTTCCTCTTCTTCTTTCTTCCTTTTCTCTTATTTTCTCCTTGTTCTTGCTCTATAAAATCAGTAGTTCTACAGCCCACACATACACAATACTAGTTTAGCATTTCACTCTTAACTAGCCTAGGGTTTACATACTTGTTTAATGTTTGAAGATGAGACATTACCTTCCAATGGATAGATGGAGCTCTTGTCTAGCAAGGGAGTAATTTCTCAGCTCCAAGAAGAAGCCACATTCGGCTGGACAAGCAAGAACAAGGAGTTCAAAACTAGCATTTCTTATAATGTAAATGGGAGTTAAAAATGGAAGGTTTTCGGATTTCTTTTTACCTTAAACCAACAAGATGAAAGAGGGGCTTCCAATGGTGGTTTCAAACCTTCGAATGGCTAATACCCATGGCGATGGAAGGTGAGGTTTTCAAATTTTGGAAAGAGGAGGTTGTTCTCCTTGATGAGAGGATTCCAACGGTACCATTTTTATAATTTTTGAGCAAGTATTGAGTGGTCAAAGATTGAGAGGAAGATGGGTGTCTCTTTGGTTTTGTGAAATCGCCATGGTTGAGCTCCGTGGGGGAGAAGGAGTCCGAAAGAGGGGAGAGAGTATGTTAGTAGAAATATGTTACTATCTCTACCTAGGCAGTGTACCTATCGTTTTACGGGTATAGTGATTAAGTGGATTGTCGAACTCAGGGACCTCGTTCAGTTAACTGACAAATTATTAATCTAACCGAGAAACTAAATTAAACTAAGAAAACGGGAAATTGTCACTTTTTCAGGTTTTCAATTAATTTAAATCAACTAACGAACACAAAGTAATAAAATAACAAAACAATAAAAATAAACAAAACAAATATCGGTTTAAAAATCTAGTGAATTAAAAACGCTCCCCGGGTTATTCCACTCGTCTATTTCGTCGAATTCAATTAATAACAATTTTCACTATTTTATGCAATAAACTCAGGAATTATAAATAGTTCGTTGACCGGTCCTTGTACAATGAACCCTAACTAATTGAAATAACAAGCCGCAAACCATGCCCAAGTTAAATTCAAGTTAATTGCAATAAACACAATTCCTAATAGAGACAGATTAACCTATAGGCAAGCCATGCTTCTAGTCGTTAATCCGGTTTGATTTCCTATGTCTAGAACTCAATCTCAGCACCGCATTTTGATATAAGTTCTACAAAAATCACTTAGATAATTGGCCAGAAAATCCAAGCGCATTAATAACAAGAATCAAACTATTGCAAAATTATAATTATAGTGACAAATTTATATAACAAGAATTCTAAGAAAAAGATTCGTTTCCCTAACCCGGAAAACTAAATAAAATTACTCACTCATGGTTTTAACAAACAGAAGCAATCAACTAAAAATAACATAAAATAACTTAAACCAAATAACAAGAATGCGAAGAACAAGTTCCAGAATTTCACTCCGATTTTACTAATGTCTCCGGTTCTTGTTCTTGACTCCTCGTCGAATCGTTGCGCCCGTCTCCTCGTCGAACAGGATGAAGGTGGTGTCGGGTGGTGATGGTGAATGTGCGTGGACGGGAGTATGGCTAGGGATGAATGTATGGTGGAGTGAAAGATGAATGGGATGATACGTGGTGATGGAGGATGTGAAACGCGAATGGCTGGAGAGAATGAATTCGAATGGTGGCTCTTATACTGGAGAATTTGATATGCTCGTGACTGAATGTAGTATGGACGTGAATGCCGTGAATGAATGGTGACGGTGATGATGATGGTGCGAACTTGTATGGTTTGAAACTGATGAGAGCCGCCGAGGCCTGCCTCGCGTGGGAGCCTCCCTAATTCCAACCCTAACTTCTCATATTTATGCAAGCAGCAAAAATAATCGTTAGTCATGTGTTCCTCGGTTGGTTTATCTAATTATTAATCCTTTATAAACAGCAGCCACCGTTATTCTCCGTTAATCAGAATAAATATGTCGTTATCTCATTGTTAATAAATGAGTGCAGCCGTCCAACTCCATCTGCAGCAATGTTCGATCATTCATGACCGATAATTGGAAAATTGACGTGCTGCATGAGTCAATCTCTTCTTATAAAGCTGCCATCATGAAATTATCAAGCAATGATTAGATCATAAATAAATAATGATCAACCAATGATTATAATTAGCATCCATCCATATTTCTTTTTCATCTGTAACGTGAGTGCATGTCTGATTCATAATGAAAGCAAATTGCCGTGAGTGAATTACATTCACTTATGTGAATGTGTGAGCTGTAGCGTATATACTATGTAATATATTAGGAACCCCATGAGATAATCTTTATAATTCCAAGAGTCACATCAAAGCATAAATCTAGGGAAAAACATATGATAAGTGAGAAATACGACATGAATTGTTATGAAAATAGAAAGAATTAAAGCCCTAAAAATAGATATATTTCACACTTATCAAACTTCCTTACACTTAGCTTTTGCTTGTCCTCAAGCAAATATAGAATCGGTCTACTTTTAAGCACTGTAGTATCGAAACTCAGGAATAAACAAGTGCCGAAGGAAAACAAGCAAAATGACCATCAAAAGAATAATTCTGCTATTTGCTGTAGGTTTTCGTAAACAGTGAAAAAGAATGATTTTAAAAGCATGGAGAAGTTAGATTATAAAAACTGAACATAGAATAGTTTGGGACCTTCCACCGTTTCTTTCACTAACCTTTGGATGACAAGGGGTGTGAAGTAACGCCTTATTCCGCGATACCTTTCAACACCACGTACTCATGATCAGAATAGGCAAAATGACATAACATTTTACTTTCCATATTTCTTTTCTCCTCTAACATTTTATTCTTTCATTTGCACATTCAATTCATCCCCCAGACTTTTCTCTTCATCCATGTAACGGCTTTGGGCCAACTATCCCAGATCCCGAAACCTTAGGTAGATAGGTGTTAAGGCACCCCGAGGACTTAATAACCGAATGAAGAGGCCTATTTTGGTTCAGAAATTTTAATTCAGATCAGCGGAGTACCTTACCTTATCCTTTTCATACCAAACTTTCTCGTCATTCCCAAGATCCCAAACTAGACTAATTCAGTTTTCATAATTAGCTAATCCACCAAATTTCAGTGAAAAGATTCAATTTGGATAAAACTATACATACAAACAGCCAAAAGTAGAAAGATTCTTGAGGTGGCCATCAGGCTTGTTTTCAAAACCTCAACAAAAATTTTCACCTGAAGATTCAATATTTAATGGCGCTTAAAAGAAGCAATTCTTTAAAAATAAGAGAACAAACAAAAATAGGTTGTTCACAAGTTAAAACCAAGAAAAGGACTTTCTAGATATTGCAAACTCATCAAGGGAAGATCTCATGGACTTGATTCATGCAAAGCATAAGCTGGACTGAAACAAAAATGAAAGGACATGAAAACTCCCCTGATATCTTCAGATTGAGGAAGGGCACCTTCCTCACACTTAAGTCATTCACCAGGGTAGAAATCTTCAGATTGAGGAAGGGTATCTTCCTCACACTTAAGTCCTTCACCGGGGTATAAATCTTCCTCACACTTGCTGTGAAGCAAGTGTCCAGCCTTGGAGTCGCTATAATCACCACACCTGCAAGCATCTCAGAAAAACAACAAGAATTGATGCTAAAAGCATCTCGTTAAACGCATAGGCATTAGAAACCTCGAGTGAGTAAACTGGACAACAAGAAACTCAATAAAAATTAAAAGTACTACAAAACAAAAGAAAACTGGAAACTAAAAACTACCACTGGGTTGCCTCCCAGTCAGCCGCCCTTCTTTATAGTCTTTGGCTAGACTTTCCCTCGATTACGTCATCTCATTGCCATGTGTTGAATCAAGAGGGTTACGCTTACTAGGATCCACTAGACATCTTCTATTTGGTTGAAGGATCCGCTTAACCCGCCAAACTTTTTCAACTTTCTTCTTTTGTCGTACTCGTTTGGGAGTGTGCATTCCATCATGAAAGTCGTCTGGATAAGCAAAATAAATATGATCATTACCTTTGTCCGACGCCTCAGTCATGTGGGCACCAGAAGAATGTTTCTTCTTGACTAGCACCTTAGTTCTCTTACATGTCTTGGTGATCTTTGGAAAAGTTTTAAGCACCTTAGGCTCTCTCTGCAATCCTATCTCCTGCACTGAAGAGTCAACAATAGCTATACCAGAACAAAACTGAACTCCTGCAAGATTTCTCTTATTAGGAGTCATATCAAAAGAGACCTGCTCGTTATGGTATCGCAATATTATTTTTCCTTCTTCTGCATCTATTAAAATACGAGCAGTGCGCATAAAAGGTCTACCTAAAATAATAGGTACTTCTGAATCCTCCTCCATGTCTACAACGATAAAATCAGCAGGAAAAGAAAATTTTCCTATTGTCACTATTAAGTCCTCCACCTTACCCTTTGGACAAACTATGGAGCGGTCAGCCAATTGCAATCGAATGGAAGAAGGGGAACATTGACCAACTCCTAGTTTATTAAAAACTGATAAAGGCATTAAGTTGATGCTAGCACCTAGATCGCACAAACCTTTACCACAATTTACCTTTTCAATAGAGCAAGGTATGATGGGGAGTCCAGGATCACCAAGCTTAGGAGGGAGCTTCTTTAGAAGGACTGCCGAGACCGTCTCTGTTAACTCCACTGTCTCATGCTCCTGTAAATTACGCTTATCAAATCTTGGATTCTTCAAAAATTTAGCATAATTGGGCATCCTGGTACAAATATATTCAAAAGAACATTTAGCAGTTAACGGCTCCATGAAGCTCAAGAATTTCTCAAATTGCTTATCATAATCACTCATTAAAACTGGAACAGGATATGGCAATGATTTTATTAATGCAATTCGAGAATCAGAAAAAGAAAATAAAATAGGTTGAGTTTCAGGAGACTCCTCCTCCTTGGATTTTTCTACTTTGCTGTTGGAGTCCTCAACTTCTATAATTTCATGCCTCAAAGTTTCTTTTGCAGCTTCGAGCACTAGGTTCTGGTCGCTTCTCACCGTCCAATGTTATTGATTTACAATGTGCTACTGGATTTGGTTTTGGTTGATTTGGAAGCGACCCTGCTTGCATTTGTGCTAACTGCTGTGACATTTGACTCAACTGTCTCTCTACACTCTGATTTATGTAGGCTTGATCAGCAAATTTGGCCTCCAAGTCTGCAATTCTGGAATTAGTAGCCTGGCCCTGTTTCAGCAACTCCACAAACATGCTCTCGATCTTGCTGTTACTTTCCTGTGAATTTTGAGCTTGATCCTGCTGTCTATTAAAATGAGATTGTCTATTATCCTGATTATAAGAATTATTGCCCATAGACTGATCATTACCTTGCCACTGAGACTGCTGATTATTTCTCCAACTATTTTGACCATAGGTATTAGGAAAAGAGTTACCTGGTCGGTTGTTTATAGAATTTCCTCTTCTGGATTACCGATGTATCCAGGTCCCTCACAGTTGTAAGTCTCTTGGGCTCCTCCACAAATATCACAGCAAGGTGTCAGGTATTGGGAAGAAGTAGCTGTTGCCTTCACCGTTTGTTGTGTCTGACCAAGAGTGAGATTCTCAACCGCTTTTGCTATGGCGGTCAACTGAGCAGATAGATGATCCTGCGGGGGCAAATGATAAAGTCCGGTTTCCTTCTTGGCTTCTCCTCTCCCCTTGTTCTTGCACCACTGCCTGGTGCTCACGGTCATCGAATCCAGGAGCTCAATTGCTGCTGCACCTGTCTTATTCATAAAATTGCCTCCAAAAGCAGAATTTAGTAAAAGCTTATTTGCATCATTTAAACCACCAAAGAATGCCAATACTAAATCCCTATCACTCATACCATGGTGCGGGCATAAAATTTGAAGCTCTCTAAATCTATCCCATGAATCATATAGAGACTCACCTGGTTCCTGACAAAAACTATTAATCTCACCTATCTTTTCTCTGGTCTTGGATGGTGGGTAGTATTTGTTCAGAAACTTACGTGCTAGCTCCGCCCAGGTAGTGATACTTTGTGGCTGCAAACTCCTTACCATCTGGAAGCTCCATCCTTCAAGGAGTAGGGAAACAGCTGCAGTCGAATCCTCTGGTTCAGGTTCCCGGTTTTGTTGAAAGCATTACAAAAATCTAGGAACCTTGATATGTGATGTGGTGCGTCGTCAGATTCGACCCCACTAAACTGGCCTTGATGAAAAAGCGTGGTAATGTAGCTAGTCTTGAACTGCCAGGCCTCCATCTCTGCTGGTGTAATCTCGGGGAGAATAATAGCAGAAGGTCTCCCCTCAACCGATGGTTGTTGATGCTCATTCAATGTGCAGTCAACCATGTTGAATTGCAACTGTCGTCTGCTATGGAAATATCTCGATCTTGGTTCAAAATCAGCTAGTTAAATTGAATGAAATTCGGTTGAAACAAAAACGAAAATTAATTACGAAGAAAGAAGGAAAAGAAAAAAAAATCAGCAAATTTAATGTAACGAATAGCAAGATTCAAACATAAATATCGTAATAAAATAACAAACTTTCTAGAAAGAAAAATATCCTAAACGTAACTCACAAATTGAATGGAGAAATCAAGAAACAAAAGTCAATTCGGAAGAAAAATCTATCTACGTAAGTAATGAAAATGAATCGACCAGAATACTTGAATCCGAGATTGAATTCAGAAAAGTGTATAAAATAAAGTAGAATCTAGTCTAGAGGAAAAAAAAATGAAATCAAAGAAATAATAAATAAAATAAACTAAGACAGAATAAACCTAACTAAATATTAAACAATCAAACCTAACTATAAACGACTACGTCCGAATCAAATTACTACGTCCAAACTAAATGAATAAAATATAAGCAAATATTAAATTAGCCTAGAATCGTAATCTAATGAAACTAGCTAACGCGGTAAATACTACTGAACCAAACTAATTGCGAACAAAATTTAACCTAATTAGAATAAACGAAGATGAGAATAATTAACAATTAAAAAAACGAATCTTAGACTAATAAGAAACTAACCTAAACTAAATCTCAATTAAACAAACAAAGTTGTCAATTACCTGTGCCAGAGGTCCCCGGCAACGGCGCCAAAAACTTGTTAGTAGAAATATGTTACTATCTCTACCTAGGCAGTGTACCTATCGTTTTACGGGTATAGTGATTAAGTGGATTGTCGAACTCAGGGACCTCGTTCAGTTAACTGACAAATTATTAATCTAACCGAGAAACTAAATTAAACTAAGAAAAGGAAATTGTCACTTTTTCAGGTTTTCAATTAATTTAAATCAACTAACGAACACAAAGTAATAAAATAACAAAACAATAAAAATAAACAAAACAAATATCGGTTTAAAAATCTAGTGAATTAAAAACGCTCCCCGGGTTATTCCACTCGTCTATTTCGTCGAATTCAATTAATAACAATTTTCACTATTTTATGCAATAAACTCAGGAATTATAAATAGTTCGTTGACCGGTCCTTGTACAATGAACCCTAACTAATTGAAATAACAAGCCGCAAACCATGCCCAAGTTAAATTCAAGTTAATTGCAATAAACACAATTCCTAATAGAGACAGATTAACCTATAGGCAAGCCATGCTTCTAGTCGTTAATCCGGTTTGATTTCCTATGTCTAGAACCCAATCTCAGCACCATGATTTATAAGTTCTACAAAAATCACTTAGATAATTGGCCAGAAAATCCAAGCGCATTAATAACAAGAATCAAACTATTGCAAAATTATAATTATAGTGACAAATTTATATAACAAGAATTCTAAGAAAAAGATTCGTTTCCCTAACCCGGAAAACTAAATAAAATTACTCACTCATGGTTTTAACAAACAGAAGCAATCAACTAAAAATAACATAAAATAACTTAAACCAAATAACAAGAATGCGAAGAACAAGTTCCAGAATTTCACTCCGATTTTACTAATGTCTCCGGTTCTTGTTCTTGACTCCTCGTCGAATCGTTGCGCCGTCTCCTTCGTCGAACAGGATGAAGGTGGTGTCGGGTGGTGATGGTGAATGTGCGTGGACGGGAGTATGGCTAGGGATGAATGTATGGTGGAGTGAAAGATGAATGGGATGATACGTGGTGATGGAGGATGTGAAACGCGAATGGCTGGAGAGAATGAATTCGAATGGTGGCTCTTATACTGGAGAATTTGATATGCTCGTGACTGAATGTAGTATGGACGTGAATGCCGTGAATGAATGGTGACGGTGATGATGATGGTGTGAACTTGTATGGTTTGAAACTGATGAGAGCCGCCGAGGCCTGCCTCGCGTGGGAGCCTCCCTAATTCCAACCCTAACTTCACATATTTATGCAAGCAGCAAAAATAATATCGTTAGTCATGTGTTCCTCGGTTGGTTTATCTAATTATTAATCCTTTATAAACAGCAGCCACCGTTATTCTCCGTTAATCAGAATAAATATGTCGTTATCTCATTGTTAATAAATGAGTGCAGCCGTCCAACTCCATCTGCAGCAATGTTCGATCATTCATGACCGATAATTGGAAAATTGACGTGCTGCATGAGTCAATCTCTTCTTATAAAGCTGCCATCATGAAATTATCAAGCAATGATTAGATCATAAATAAATAATGATCAACCAATGATTATAATTAGCATCCATCCATATTTCTTTTTCATCTGTAACGTGAATGCATGTCTGATTCATAATGAAAGCAAATTGCCGTGAGTGAATTACATTCACTTATGTGAATGTGTGAGCTGTAGCGTATATACTATGTAATATATTAGGAACCCCATGAGATAATCTTTATAATTCCAAGAGTCACATCAAAGCATAAATCTAGGGAAAAACATATGATAAGTGAGAAATACGACATGAATTGTTATGAAAATAGAAAGAATTAAAGCCCTAAAAATAGATATATTTCACACTTATCAGAGTACGTGGGTGTGTAAAGGAATTGGAGAGAGAGGGAGTGTTAGTCACTTTTGTACTTTTATTTCCCTTTCTTTATTAGTCTTGTCCTGTAGTGTGTGAGGGTGAGTGTATTTAATTTGTTTGAAAAAGGGGGAAGGATGCTCACGAGGCCCACACACATACTCAATCGGTTTTTAAATTTTTATTTACCAAATGGACACACTAGTTTGTGCTTATTACAGTTTACACCCCACAATTACCCGTTTTTGATAGTTTTTTTTTTACCAATCTCTCGTTTTATTGATTTTGTTGGTTCTAAAGTCTCACTAATATTTATTAATGATTATTTAGTTGACCAAAAGTTTTACGAGTCTATCTGACCCTCTTAAAGTCACGTTTTCCCGGTTACCTCGAAAAACGCGCTTTAATGTTCATTAGTGTTTTTAATCCATTTTAAGGATCCATTTTCTTCGGGGGTTGTTCCCATATATTATTTAGGCCTAATTAAGCCTTTAGAATCCTTATAATACGCTAACCGAGGTTTCATACCTCCTATGGTTATTTAACGCTTGTTTAGCGTTTTTCGCTTTTTAAGCGTTTCTTTATTTCTTTTGGATTCATTTTTCCTTACCAATATTACTTAATCATTATTAGGCTCTTAAATACCCACTAGGATAATTTAATCGCCATATTTAAGGTCGGGGTATTTCAACCTCAAATAATTTACCACATAAAATAACAACATTCACCACATTCAATAATACCCCATCTACTTCGGATAATTCACCACATAGCAAAGATAACAATTTTAGATCATATAAACATGCCAAACACTTTAATTGTCATATTGCATCAAACTTCAATATTAATATCAAAATATCCTCAATTATTTCTCCACTAATCAACACCTACGTCTTACTCCAACCACGCTTCCACTGCGCGACTCTGATCTAATTTTTCGTGATCACTTACAGGAAGCTTCAGGAATCCTCCAACCCTGCCATGGTCAGTGCCAGTGTTGAACTATCCTTCCACCTCAATTTGTGTTAAGTTTCCCTTGATCTGACCAGGATCAAGGTCAACCTTCCACGTCAGATTCAAGCAATTTGCAAAATTAAACAAGTTCCAGTATTATCCTAGTATAGCCCCAATTATCTGCGATCACAACTAATTCCAAACAATCAAACAAATAGTTAACAAGACACAAACACAATTCCCATCCCCACGGCTTGTCAAGTTTTTAAGCCTAGATTTAATCTTAACTCAACCAAAGCTCCCTAAAGACCAAACCTGCTTGATACCACTCTGTAACACCCCGGTTTTTACACCCTATTTTTTTTTTTACTTTTTTGTACAACTTTCTACAATATTTTACAGCGGAAGACTAAATAACACCTAAGCCAAACCGGAGTGCTACCGCCACACCCACACCAACTAGTGTGGATGCTAAGGCTAATCCACCTACAACCTAACTCCCGGAACATGCTCCAAGGAGTTTGCCCCTTACAAATAAATAAAATTCCTAGCTATGTCGGCGCGTTCCCTTGTCCCAAGCTCAAGAGCAATATCACACAAAGATTTAACTTCACCTGCAACCATAAATCCAAACAAACACACGAAGGGGTTGCACAAAATCAGCGAATCTGAGTAACATTTACCTCACCCTGTAAAATTCATTTTCTCTTTAAAACTCTTTGCGTAACAAATAAGCATCCAACATCATCACACAAGCAGAGGAATGCAATAAGAGTATATCACACAGAAGAGTTTACCTGCCCTTGGAATACCATCACATTCGTACCTCGTGAATCGGTTAAATCTCAACACCCCACTGGAATCACAAAGTGAAATCCACAAATCTCAATTCTCTGGCCCTATGTCCTTAAGTGTGCACACCCCCTAAGGCTAACCATAGCTCAAAGAGTAGATCATAGGACGGCCCCAATTCATTGGTAGGAGTCTAATAATCAGTCGTCAATACGACAAGCCATAAAATGACTTAATATCCAGTTGCTCAAATAGCTTTCCATAAATAGGCTAACCATAGCCTTTCTCAACATCACCATCCAACCACTCAACAATTCCACCATCACATAGTATCACACACAACACAATTTCGAATCCAACATTCATAATCATGATCAACATAATGAGTAAAACTCTTAAATAGATTCTTCACAATTCATGTAATAATAAGATCCTCCCATGAATATACCATCCACTCACCAGAAACCAGCTCAATCTCTTATCAGTCATAAATCAACATTCAACACAAGGATAACTTAAAAATCATTCCCAAAATCTTCTAGAAGAATATTACAACACAATCATCCTTAGAAAGGGGTTAAGATATCCACACCATATTTTCTGATAAATAGTCAAACCAATATCATTCCAAACCTTTCAAGGCTAAACCAAGCAACAAAACACCCCAAAACCATACTTAAACACAATTTTCCTTCTTTCCAAGTTTTAGCACACATATATAACCGTACAGGGCTTCCTTGTATATTTTACACTTCACCATCTCTTAAAAATTCAACCACAAGTCATATTAGGACTATAATGACCAGATAAACCATTAAATCCAATAACCAACACACAATTACACTTATACAAGCTTAAAGCACACCTTTAACCCAAATCACTTCCTAATAATTCGAATGACTTCCCAAATGATTTTCGACCTGAATTTTCGACCATGGATCTAAATTCGAAATATAAGAATACCCTCAAAATTCCAAGGCAAGATAAATTCGGAAACCTATTTAACTAAGTCTCAAGGCGTAAAGCACCATTTAAGCCCTCCCACCTTAACCTAGCATTTTTATGTCTAACCACGAGTTCCCACCACCTATAATCAATTATTATGAGTTAATATAGGTATAAGAACACACCAAACTCAACAAAATCCCATCAAAATCACTCATGGAGTCTTAAAACACATTTTTCCTTCCTAAAAGTTTCCTAGAAAGTATCCTACTTCCCAAAGGTATTTTCGCCTGAATTTTTGAGTTTGTTCTAGTAATAACTATCTAAGAACACTGTCAAAATTAAGCTCAAGAGAAGCTAGGGTTCGGAAGTTACCATCAACAAGAGTTAAAGCTCAAAATCAGGGTTTAAAGAAAGAAATGGTGAGCATAAGTGTTACCTGGACTCTCCTTGCCATTCTAGCCACGACCTTACAAGTTCCTTAGCTAATTGAATCAATTTCTTCCACCAATTAATTCTCCCAAGGTCACCAGCTGCTTCCCCCTCCTTGAAATCTTGTTTTTCCTTGATTTTTAGCTTGAATTCTCTTCTCTAATGGTGGGTGTTGCCTTCTATGAGCTTCTATGGTATTATAATGGCGTGAGGGTGTGTGAAGAAGGCAAGGAAATCAGAACCCAGCTCCCTTTTATAGATGGCGTGAGTGATCTCTTAAATGAGATTAATTTCTTTCATTAATTAAGGGTAATGATTATAATAATAAGGCTTATCCTTTGTAACCCCTTGGATGATGGACACTTGGCTAAGACTAATCCCAGCCCTTGGAGCGTCTCCTCCCTCATTAATGAATGGATAAGGCTTATCCCTAAAATGATTACAAAAGGATGAATTAGTGCATAGTAAAGAGGTTAAGGAAGATGTCTTCATTTACAGCCGTCGGATCGTAGATATTTTGCTTGGATTAATCTCCACCATCCATGTGTGACCTCCCCTCATTAATGAAGGCGACACAAGGCTTCTCTTGATTGGACCATGTGTAACTAATCATCTCTTGACACCTCGACGCTTACATCATCATTATGTCATGCCAACATCATCACTGCATCATCACTGCCTCATCACTACATCAGCACTGTATCACCACTGCATCATCACTGCATCATCATGGTCAAAGTTGACCATTGACCAAGGTTTGACCAATGTCCAATGTTTGACCGAGGTCAGACCAAGGTTGACATAGGTTTGACCACAGTTGACCGGGGCTTTTTGACCTCTAAATAACTTCCCGAAATTTCATTGGTTTATGGGACTTCCTTAATTAGGGTTTCTGCAGGGTTTCTTGGTTGATTCCCGACCACTAGGGTTTCCTGCTGTTATCTAATAATTCATATGGAACTATGGTTTCCATTAGGGTTACAAAAATTCAGGGTATTACATTCTCCCCCCGTTAAACAAAGCTTCGTCCCCGTAGCTTGAACTCACCTCACAGTCACATCACATAACAATAAGACTTATCAACATTATTTCTCCACTATACGCATTATATCTACATAACAACACAAAGATTCTCAACCACCACAAGTAACACCCCGGTTTTTACACCCTATTTTTTTTTTTTTTTTGTACAACTTTCTACAATATTTTACAGCGGAAGACTAAATAACACCTAAGCCAAACCGGAGTGCTACCGCCACACCCACACCAACTAGTGTGGATGCTAAGGCTAATCCACCTACAACCTAACTCCCGGAACATGCTCCAAGGAGTTTGCCACTTACAAATAAATAAAATTCCTAGCTATGTCAGTGTGTTCCCTTGTCCCAAGCTCAAGAGCAATATCACACAAAGATTTAACTTCACCTGCAACCATAAATCCAAACAAACACACGAAGGGGTTGCACAAAATCAGCGAAACTGAGTAACAATTACCTCACCCTGTAAAATTCATTTTCTCTTTAAAACTCTTTGCATAAGAAATAAGCATCCAACATCATCACACAAGCAGAGGAATGCAATAAGAGTATATCACACAGAAGAGTTTACCTGCCCTTGGAATACCATCACATTCGTACCTCGTGAATCGGTTAAATCTCAACACCCCACTGGAATCACAAAGTGAAATCCACAAATCTCAATTCTCTGGCCCTATGTCCTTAAGTGTGCACACCCCCTAAGGCTAACCATAGCTCAAAGAGTAGATCATAGGACGACCCCAATTCATTGGTAGGAGTCTAATAATCAGTCGTCAATACGACAAGCCATAAAATGACTTAATATCCAGTTGCTCAAATAGCTTTCCATAAAGAGGCTAACCATAGCCTTTCTCAACATCACCATCCAACCACTCAACAATTCCACCATCACATAGTATCACACACAACACAATTTCAAATCCAACATTCATAATCATGATCAACATAATGAGTAAAACTCTTAAATAGATTCTTCACAATTCATGTAATAATAAGATCCTCCCATGAATATACCATCCACTCACCAGAAACCAGCTCAATCTCTTATCAGTCATAAATAAACATTCAACACAAGGATAACTTAAAAATCATTCCCAAAACCTTCTAGAAGAATATTACAACACAATCATCCTTAGAAAGGGGTTAAGATATCCACACCATATTTTCTGATAAATAGTCAAACCAATATCATTCCAAACCTTTCAAGGCTAAACCAAGCAACAAAACACCCCAAAACCATACTTAAACACAATTTTCCTTCTTTCCAAGTTTTAGCACACATATATAACCGTACAGGGCTTCCTTATATATTTTACACTTCAACATCTCTTAACAATTCAACCACAAGTCATATTAGGACTATAATGACCAGATAAACCATTAAATCCAATAACCAACACACAATTACACTTATACAAGCTTAAAGCACACCTTTAACCCAAATCACTTCCTAATAATTCGAATGACTTCCCAAATGAGTTTCGACCTGAATTTTCTACCATGGATCTAAATTCGAAAGATAAGAATACCCTCAAAATTTCAAAGCAAGATAAATTCGGAAACCTATTTAACTAAGTCTCAAGGCATAAAGCACCATTTAAGCCCTCCCACCTTAACCTAGCATTTTTATGTCTAACCACGAGTTCCCACCACCTATAATCAATTATTATGAGTTAATATAGGTATAATAACACACCAAACTCAACAAACTCCCATCGAAATCACTCATGGAGTCTTAAAACACATTTTTCCTTCCTAAAAGTTTCCTAGAAATTATCCTACTTCCCAAAGGTATTTTCGCCTGAATGTTTGTGTTTATTCTAGTAATAACTATCTAAGAACACTGTCAAAATTGAAGCTCAAGAGAAGCTAGGTTTCGGAAGTTACCATCAACAAGAGTTAAAGCTCAAAATCAGGGTTTAAAGAAAGAAATGGTGAGCATAAGTGTTACCTGGACTCTCCTTGCCATTCTAGCCACGACCTTAAAAGTTCCTTAGCTAATTGAATCAATTTCTTCCACCAATTAATTCTCCCAAGGTCACCAGCTGCTTCCGCCTCCTTGAAATCTTGTTTTTCCTTGATTTTTAGCTTGAATTCTCTTCTCTAATGGTGGGTGTTGCCTTCTATGAGCTTCTATGGTATTATAATGGCGTGAGGGTGTGTGAAGAAGGCAAAGAAATCAGAACCCAGCTCCCTTTTATAGATGGCGTGAGTGATCTCTTAAATGAGATTAATTTCTTTCATTAATTAAGGGTAATGATTATAATGATAAGGCTTATCCTTTGTAACCCCTTGGATGATGGACACTTGGCTAAGACTAATCCCAGCCCTTGGAGTGTCTCCTCCCTCATTAATGAAAGGATAAGGCTTATCCCTAAAATGATTACAAAAGGACGAATTAGTGCATAGTAAGGAGGTTAAGGAAGATGTCTTCATTTACTGCCGTCGGATCGTAGATATTTTGCTTGGATTAATCTCCACCATCCATGTGTGACCTCCCTCATTAATGAAGGTGACACAAGGCTTCTCTTGATTGGACCATGTGTAACTAATCATCTCTTGACACCTTGACGCTTACATCATCATTATGTCATGCCAACATCATCACTGCATCATCACTACCTCATCACTGCATCATCACTGCATCACCACTGTATCATCACTGCATCATCATGGTCAAAGTTGACCATTGACCAAGGTTTGACCAATGTCCAATGTTTGACCGAGGTCAGACCAAGGTTGACCTAGGTTTGACCATAGTTGACCGGGGCTTTTTGACCTCTAAATAACTTCCCGAAATTTCATTGTTTTATGGGACTTCCTTAATTAGGGTTTCTGCAGGGTTTCTTGGTTGATTCCCGACCACTAGGGTTTCCTGTTGTTATCTAATAATTCCTATGGAACTATGGTTTCCATTAGGGTTACAAAAATTCAAGGTATTACATTCTCCCCCCGTTAAACAAAGCTTCGTCCCTGAAGCTTGAACTCACCTCACAGTCACATCACATAACAATAAGACTTATCAACATTATTTCTCCACTATACGCATTATATCTACATAACAACACAAAGATTCTCAACCACCACAAGTGATTTATATAAACATGCCAAACACTTTAAGTGTCATATTGCATCAAACTTCAATATTAATATCAAACTATCCTCAATTATTTCTCCACTAATCAACACCTACGTCTTACTCCAACCACGCTTCCACTGCGCTACTCTGATCTAATTTTTCGTGATCACTTACAGGAAGCTTCAGGAATCCTCCAACCCTGCCATGGTCAGTGCCAGTGTTGAACTACCTTCCACCTCAATTTGTGTTAAGTTTCCCTTGATCTGACCAGGATCAAGGTCAACCTTCCACGTCAGATTCAAGCAATTTGCAAAATTAAACAAGTTCCAGTATTATCCTAGTATAGCCCCAATTATCTGCGATCACAACTAATTCCAAACAATCAAACAAATAGGTAACAAGACACAAACACAATTCCCATCCCCATGACTTGTCAAATTTTTAAGCCTAGATTTAATCTTAACTCAACCAAAGCTCCCTAAAGACCAAACCTGCTCTAATACCACTCTGTAACACCCCGGTTTTTACACCCTATTTTTTTTTTTACTTTTTTGTACAACTTTCTACAATATTTTACACCCGAAGACTAAATAACACCTAAGCCAAACCGGAGTGCTACCGCCACACCCACACCATAGTTCCATTGTTTTATGGGACTTCCTTAATTAGGGTTTCTGCAGGGTTTCTTGGTTGATTCCCGACCACTAGGGTTTCCTGTTGTTATCTAATAATTCCTATGGAACTATGGTTTCCATTAGGGTTACAAAAATTCAAGGTATTACATTCTCCCCCCGTTAAACAAAGCTTCGTCCCTGAAGCTTGAACTCACCTCACAGTCACATCACATAACAATAAGACTTATCAACATTATTTCTCCACTATACGCATTATATCTACATAACAACACAAAGATTCTCAACCACCACAAGTGATTTATATAAACATGCCGTAGTTCCATTGTTTTATGGGACTTCCTTAATTAGGGTTTCTGTAGGGTTTCTTGGTTGATTCCCGACCACTAGGGTTTCCTGTTGTTATCTAATAATTCCTATGGAACTATGGTTTCCATTAGGGTTACAAAAATGCAGGGTATTACAGTGGCGCTCCTATCCGTCCTCCACCATCCTCTGGTGCCGCTGGCGCTCCAATCCCGCCTCCACCCTCCTCTGTTGTGTCTCCGGTTTCGAATGACCTTCATGGAGCACTCCCTTTGCAATCCGTGGGTGCTGCTGGGATTTACAACTTAGAGCGGGTCCCGGTTGAGGACCTTCCCAGTAATGGGGCTCCCCCTCACCTGACATCGCATGAATCCAATTTTACTCCTGTTTTTGAAGGTCACAATGTTGACCCGTCTGGGAGCTTGTCTACTGACCCCCTGGACCTTTTCAAAATGATTTGGACCAGCCGAATCCTCAGTCCTCTGTTGTGACTAATGTGAGCAAGGCTGTCAATCTATCTAGCGCTATCTTCCATCCTAATGGTTCTGTTCAACCATGTGATCATTCGATGGGTGTGGGGGAACAATCCCCTGAGATAGTTGTGGACCCTTCGGATCCTCCAGTTGACCGGAATCTGCAGAAGTACCTAAACCAGCACATCCCCCCTTCCGATGGGGTTGTTATCGAGGAATTTCCGTCTCCCTCAAAGAACCCCGGCTCATTGATGCCTCAGACGGGAAGCAAAGTCCCCGCCTCTAAGACTACTGCCTTGGCCAAAAGACCTACCCGCCCTAACCCGACGTCAGGTACGAAATCTAATCCCTCATTCCTTGACATGCTTCTCGCTAAACAAAGATCGAGTTGTGGCTTGTCCTTGCGTGTGGATGATAATGACATATTAGATTTAGATAATCCTTATGTTTCAATTGACGAGCATGATTTGTTGCCTGAGATTGACTATTGGAGAAATGCACTAGTTGGTTATATCTGGGGTAAAAAATTCAGTTTTAATATTGTCAAAGAATATGTGAAACGCGTCTGGAGCTTCGTAGCTACCCCTCAAATTCTTCTACATGATGAAGGATGGTTCCTTTTCCGATTTGATAAAGAGGAAGACCTCCAACAAGTGCTTGATAGAGGCCCTTGGCTTCTCTATTCATCTCCTTTGGTGCTTAAAAAGTGGTCCCCTGACTTTTCCTTCAATCCGAGAGATCTCAATCGTATCCCTGTCTGGATCCAACTTCCAGGTCTCCATACTAGCCTTTGGTCCCAGTCCAGCCTTAGGAAAATCTACTCTAAGCTTGGCTCTCCTCTGCATACCGATCTAGCTACAGCTTCTAAGTCTAGAATCTCATATGCTAGAGTCCTCGTCGAAGTTGACTTCAAGCTGGATCTGGTTAGAGACATCGAGATTCGTGCCCCTAGTGGCACCGTGACCCAGCATGTAGTTTATGAATGGGAGCCCATTTCCTGTTCCTTCTGCAACCTTCTTGGGCACTCCTCTGCCCGCTGTCCGCGGGCAGTCAGTTCAGGGCGTGCCCAGGTGCCTGTGCACCCTACCTCCCGTTCTTCTCCTCCCCCACTGGGCCTTGCTCCAAAGCCGTCCTCGCAGCCTAAGATTGACCCCCCTCCCCTGTTGCCTTTGCCCGTCCTTGTGAAGGGGACTAATCCTCAGCTGGCCGAAGCCCTTCCTTCGTCCTCCCCTCTTCCGGTCCTAACCCAACCTGTTGGCCAACCTCATAGCTCTCCCTCTGTTTGCCTAGCCCACCCGCAGCCTTTTATCTCACCCCCTCTCCCCACCCAGTTATCCCTGGAGGGATCATGTCGCCCTCTCTTCAGCTTGTTCTTGAGCCCCTTCCCGAGGAACCTTGGCAAGTGGTCCCCCACAATGGGAGGAACCCTCTGGACAAGGAAGCGATTTCTTTTCCTGAGGACCTCTCTCTCCAATTCTCCAACTCATTTGATATTTTAGATAAGGGTCCTACCCTACCCCCGCTCAATTCCCCCCTCTCTATGAATATTGTAGTTTGGAATGTTAGGGGTTGTAATGATCACCCCAAGCTCCTTGAGATCCAAAAATTTGTGGCTAACAATAATCTTTGTGCTTTTGGCCTCCTTGAAACCCATGTTTCACTTATCAACCACCCCCTATTATTGCTCGCTTCTTCCCATCTTGGAGTGTTGTCCATAACTATGGGGCTCATCACAGTGGTCGCATCTGGTTACTTTTCAATCCCTCCGTTTTATCTCTCACCCCTATCCATTGCTCTGACCAAATTCTCTCTTGCAAAGTGTCCATTATGGGCACCATAAACCTTACCCTTTCCGTTGTCTATGGGAGTAACAATCAAGCACTGAGATCCCAACTTTGGGAGGATATTATAAACCTGAGCCAAACTACCATTGGCCCCTGGGTGGTGGCAGGGGACTTCAATAATATTCTCTATTCGCAAGATAGGCTTAGTAGTCGAAACCCCCTCCCTAGAGACTATCGTGACTTCACTGATTGTGTCTCCAAGGCTGAGTTGCAAGACCTTCGTTTCTATGGGCGATTCTTTACCTGGTGGAATAACCAATATGATCACGATCGCATTCTAGGGAAAATTGATCGTGTCTTGGTAAACGAAGATTGGATCCTGGCGTTCCCCACTAGTTATGCCTCCTTCCTTCCTCCCTAGTTTCGGACCATAGCCCCATGATGATCTCCATCCCATCTCCGGCCCCTCGAAAGAGAAGCTTTAAGTTTCTCAACCTTTGGACCAAGGACCCCTCCTTCCTCCCCCTTGTTCGGGATGCATGGGATCTTGCTCCTAGTGGGAGCAAGCTTTACACTATCGTCCAAAGGCTCAAACACCTTAAACTCGAGCTCATCCATCTTCACAAATCGGAATTTGGATCCCTTGGGGATAAAGGCCAAAGTATCAGAAATAAGCTTAGAGACGTTCAAAGAAAGTTGGACCATGACCCTTGGAACCCGTCCCTTATCTCTCAGGAAAAATCTCTAAGGCACAACCTCATTGTCAGGGACTCCTATGAGCTCCTTTTCCTTCGTCAGCTATCAAAAACTCGTTGGCTTAAGTGGGCGGACTCTAATACTTCCTTTTTTCATAGATCCATTAAAGCGAGAAGGAACAAGAACTCTATCGCTTCCATAACGAATGACCAGGGGGTGACTCTCCAAACCCCTTCCGACATTGCAAACTGTCTGGTAGGCCACTTCCGCCAAACTCTGGGCACCAGGGCTCCCCCCCCCAGCGCTCCTTCGCTGAACTCAACCTGGACAATGTGAGAATTCTTGACCACTCATCATGGTCTCTATTAACCCGGCCAGTTGAAAATAACGACATTAGGTCAGCCCTCCTTTCCATTGGGGATGACAAAGCCCCGGGCCCGGATGGCTACACTGCCAAATTCTTCAAAGCATCCTGGGACATCATTGGTGAGGACACTTGTAGTGCCATCAAAAGCTTCTTTCATAGTGGAAAACTTCTTAAAGAAATTAATGCCACTATTATCACTCTTATCCCCAAAACCGACAATGCCTCTACCCCGGGGGACTATAGACCTATCTCGTGCTGCAATACCCTGTACAAGCTCATTAGCAAAATTCTGGCTGATAGGCTCAAGAACGTCCTCCCCTCCCTTGTAAACTCCAGTCAAGGAGCTTTTATCAAGGTTCGCCTTATCTCGGATAACATCCAACTCTGCTCGTGCCTTATGAAAAACTACCAAAGGGCAAACATTTCACCTCGGTGTACAATGAAAATGGATATCAGGAAGGCATTTGATACCGTGGACTGGAACTTCCTCCAGGACACTCTCTCCTTCCTAAATTTCCCCCCTCAGTTTAGTAACTAGATTATCCAATGTGTTACCACCACCTCATTCTCAATCAACCTTAATGGCTCGCCTTCGGCTTCTTTCATCGGGAAACGAGGGTTGCGCCAAGGAGACCCCCTATCCCCATACCTCTTTGCGCTTGTTATGGATATGCTTTCTCGGCTGCTCGACCAGCTCCTTACCGCCCCTGGCTTCCACTATCACCCATCATGCAAATCCCTCCGTATCTCCCAACTCTTTCTTGCCGATGATGCCCTCTTATTCTGTAGAGGTGACCAAAGCTCAATTACCTCCTTGCTCAACAAAGTCAATCTTTTCTCTGAAGCCTCAGGCCTTGAGCTTAACCGTTCTAAATCAGACATATTCCTTGGAGGGGTAAACCCCACCCTTGCTGAATCGCTTGTCCAACTTACGGGGTTTAATCAGGGTTCGTTCCCATTCCGCTACCTCGGCATTCCAATTACTGCTCGGAAGCCTAGAGCCGCTGACTTTAATCCCCTCATTGACAGTATTCGTAAAGCAATCACATCTTGGGGGAGTAAATCCCTCTCCTTTGCAGGCAGACTCTCCCTCATCCAGAGCACTCTCTTTGGCGTAGTCGGTTTCTGGGCCTCCTGCATCACTATTCCTAAGAACGTCATCAAGAGAGTCACTTCCTGCCTCCGGTCGTTCCTATGGTCAGGGGAGGCTGACAGTAACGCCACCCCCCCCAATGGCCTGGAGCGCAATCACAAATACCAAGAAAAATGGTGGTCTGGGTCTTAAGGACATCCACAATTGGAATATGTGTTTCATGCTCAAAACCATCTCAGCCATTATCCAGGACTCGGAGCGCCTTTGGATCCAATGGATCCACAAGCTTTTCCTTCATAACCCCATCACCATTTGGACGACTACTGCTAAAGCCAATGATCCCTGGACTTGGAAAGCTATCCTTCATGCCAGGGACTGGTGGTTTAAGCAATGCGGCACATCCAATGATGCCATCTCCCTTTTCAACTCCTACCCTCCCCGCCCTAGGGTTGGCCTGTTCTATAGAGACATCTCCGCCCCCGCCCAGATCTTCCAATGGTACAATATCTGTTGGAAAAATTGGTCCATTCCTAAAGCCAAATTTATTTTGTGGGTTACTCTGAATGGTAGACTTAAAACCAACGATAAGCTCCAATCATGGGGCATATGTCTTGCTAACAGATGCTGGCTCTGTGAGCGTGCTCAAGAGACAAGCAACCACCTCTTTTTCCATTGCAGGTACTCTTGTAGGGTCTGGTGGACCATATGCGACTGGTTGGGAATCCCAACCAACCGGAGGAGTCTTCGTAGCAGCGCCGCCTGGATCCATCGCTACTGCAAGAGGCATCGACCGATCGATCTGGTGAAAAGAGCAGTAGTAGCAAACATAGTCTATTATATCTGGATAGAAAGGTGCAAGCGAGCCATGGCTAACCAATCCAGAGATCCCACCCTCGTCATTGCAGACATCAAAGCTGCGACCAAAGCCATTATTTGGACTAAGATGAATCGATCCAGCGCAGATTATGACTGGCTAAATAGGGTGCTCTGCTCCTAGGAGTGACATATTTGATATCGGTTGTACATGCACTTTTGGGCTCATTTCTGCTTTTTTTTCGCTCAATAGTTGGGGTTGCGATTGTACTACTTTTTGTCCACTAGCTGGGGTTACATTTGTACAAGCTCTATGCTGTTTTGTTCACCTCTATGGAGGGTTTAATTGTACACCCCCCCCCTCTAGGCAAGATCCCCCAGTTTAGTTATCAGATGTATAGGGCCCCTATGTATCTAACTCTACCATCTCTCTTTCCTTGATATATATACTCTTATTTCAAACAAAAAAAAAACAACATACACAACAGATCCAGTCACAAAACATGTGATGATAAACCTTGCCCTGAATAGTTTAATGGCAAGTAAGAGCAACGAATAAAGCTTACAAAGAATTAAACACTCAATCTTATCACTCAAGGTTGTTGAGGTGATTGAGCACTTGACCATTCCTTAAAAATTAGATATAATGTCAAATTATAATTCAAATCTATTAGTATAGAAGACATCAAGGTTGCTTTTACATACAAGTGATTAGTCTATTCATATTAAAAAAGATTAAGTTATTTAAGATACTTTTCTCCAACTCAATGATTGCTTCTTCATCCTCAATTGACGATACATCTCTTAACCAGTCTTGACAGCATATGGGTTGTTTCACTATCTTTGGACTTAGACAATTCCTAAAATCATTCAAAACCCTCCCTCCAGCACTAAATGCGGATTCTGATGCCACAGTGGAAACAAGGACAACTAGCACATCACGAGCCATCCCGTTAGCGTCCCGCGTTAGGCTTCCACCATCCTAAGATATCAAGCTCCCTTTGCGAGGATCCTCTAAATAAGTCAAGTTTTTATCTGTAGTTATCAATGAATGGAACTTCTTATGTCTTTCGGACAAGCAGGAGGTGCTTGAAGTTGCATGTGAAGACATTTCATTGTCCACATTGGAATAAACCTTTTTCAACTTCATCTCACACCACTTGTACATATCATTCAAGGCTTCACTGACATGGTTGCATATGCAATTCTCTACTTCAAGATTTTATTAGTTTAAATCACCAATAACCAACTCTATCAATTTCCATTGTGGATCGAGAATGCAACCAATATAGATGAGCTCTTTCATCTTTTTAGATCTCCTCAATATTTCTCATATTTTTATTCATTTGAGGAACCAAGGATCTAAAAAGTGTATCATCGCTTCTTCCCCACTCCGCAAGCCAATCATGTAACTGAATGATTCCATCAAAGAACATTTTTTAGGTACATATGTAGAGCTAGATATCTTCACAATCATGTTGTAGAAATTTTCAAGAAAAACAATTACCCTCCTAGCTGTAGCCCAATCTTCAACATTAAGAAATCCACACCCCAAATCCAGCAGTTCAACTTGCAAAGTTTGATCATCGTCCATAAGTCTCAAATGCATTTTTCATACTTCTCACTTGCTTAAAGCATCAAGTAAGTCGAGTTCCGCCTAGTACTAACATCAAGGCATAAAAGCGTCTTACTCTAAATTTTAGCCCTTTCGGCACATTTCTTGAACCTAGCAAGCCTAAGTGAGGATTTGTTTTCACATGTTTTAGCACACACCTTGTCTTCTTCAACACATCCTGAGCTTCTTGTTGTTTTAAACCATCAACAACAACCAGATTATATTGTGGGCCATACACCTTATATGAAGAGGACTGAATGGGAAAAGGCCCTACACTTGGCCTTTGGATACGTGACAAGATGACCAGAACCCTTAAATTTTATGAAACTAAAAATAAAATTGAGCATGTGCCGGACGTCATGGCGGAAGTATCATTCCCGGCATCGGACTTCCTCCGAATATGCCGGATTACAATACCCGGCATCACGCACGGCAGGTACAAACTAATTAAAAAAAGAATAAACGAACCAACCAATAAAGAATAGGGCAATTACCAATTTTAGGACTTGGACTAATTCCAAGTCCCTAGAAATGGCGCCATTTTGCTAACGAGATTTTGTAGGGTAAAGATTATGTACAGAAATGAATAAAATAATAAAAGAATCCTACAACTCTACTACGGGTAGCAAAAATTCTCGGCCGGAATAAAGTGCAAGTAAATTACTGAAATACCCCTAACCTTTAAATAACTAAATAAAGGTAAATAAATATTATTTAGGGGATTATTAAACCCTGAGAAAAGAATATAAACACTTGGGCGTTAAAACGCACTTAAACTCCTTAAGGTAAAAAACGAGCGTTAAAGCCCGACCTTAAGCTAACCAAGTTATATAAGCTATAAACTTCATATGAAGTTAACCAAGAATCATTTTATGACCTTTAAAACACAAGTCCTCAGTTAGAACTGAGTAAAAATACAATATGCCCGGGAGTTCCCTTAAGGGCCCCTTAAGGCCCGGAAGTCCCGGAAATACTTTATAAAATAAAATAAAGCATTACTCTTCATTCCAAATACACAATAGCAATTTAATGAACATTTAAGAGGAAATCGTAACGCTAAATTCTCAATTAAAGGCAAAGTGCCCGGAGGTTCCCGATGAGGGCCCCATAAACCCCTAGGAGTGCCCCGGAGAGGTACCGAAGTGGCACAAACTCCAATATAAATTATTCTAAGAGTTCCTATCATTAATACTCACCATTCTAAAGAGAATGCCCGAGCTAATTTTTCAAAAATACACAAAGTGCTCGGGGGAATTTCTTAACGCTCCTTTTTGCCCCGGGAGTGTCCCGGTAGCCCGAAAATTGAGTTACGAGTTTATATAACCCCATATAACTCAGTGTAACACCTTAACATATTATTATTGACTATAAAAAATGTCAATAAACACTTGGAACTCATAGAGACTAATTATTTTCCAGATAATCCTTAAAGCACAAAAACGCACCTTCGGGTGTCACAAAAATGCGTTTTACGCAATTGCCTTGAAGTTTTTGAGGAGACACGAGTTGATAATATTAAAATGGGATAAATTGAACATCTAAATCAATTAATTCCAGTACTAAATTCATAGTACAAATGGGGGCGATTTTTGGGACAAAAAGGTACCTAAAATCAACATTTTTACCTTAAAACTTTCATCGTTTACCATGGTATAAATGTACCAATTAAATGCTGGAACCTATTACACATATTAGTATGGTCTTACAATATAGTGTGACAGGAATTAGAATAAAAATCAGTCCCATTGGACCTCCATGTTAGGCGCCATTTAGAGTCAATTTTGACTAGTTTTGGCTTAGAAAATTGCCTTAAGGATAATGACTCACCCTATTATGTATTATATGATAATGTATTAAGTAAGTGCATTCAAATAAGCCTCCATGACCGTAAGACCTGCAAGGAATAAGAGAAGATTAGCTTATATAAAAACAAGGAAATTAAAATACTAAAAGTAAAGTGACTAGAATCTACTTTAGACTTATATAATGAAAACAAACAAAACAAGTTGTCCTATAGCCTCATGTGCTGCCGATTTCTTGCCATTACAAGGGGGAATTATTTGCCTTACAATAATAAAAAAAGACAGTACCTAATTAAGCTAGTCTCCTATGTATAAGATGACAAAATCAAATGACATGTTACAGCACATTATGGCCGATTTTTATGCAAGAAAGAAGGCTTAATTTGCCTTATAAAAATTCTACTAAGACACCTACCTACCTAGCCATGTTCCTATGTTTTCAATCAGCAAAAATCAAATGCTATCTAGCACCCATTGCAGCCGAGAGTTCCAAGTATTCAAGGCAAGAGTAACATGGGTATTAACTTAGAAAAATGCTAAAGAATTACATCTACCTACCTAGCTCTTCTCTTCGTCTTTCAATCATCAATCAAGCCTCCATTATCCTTGTCTATAGCCGAACATAAGCAACAATAATGGGAGCTTTTCTTGAGCCAAACACCAAATTAATAAACAAAGGAAAGATTAAACAATTTGACAATTATTGTCAAAATAATTCTATTCTTCATTCCTTTCCTTATCTTGCTACATGAGGCTCCATTCTCATTTGCCCTTCCTTTGGCCGATTTGGTAAGCCTTTCTTCTTCTCTCTTTTCTTCTTCCTTTGTTAGTTAATTCCTTAGAGCTTCTAAGCTCCATTAATGGTGTTCTAAGTTCTAACACCATTTCTATGTAATTTCCTAGTTAAATCTCCTAAGTCTTGAAGCAAGAATCATCCTAGCAACTCTCTTAATTTTCGCCAAGGTTAGATGCTCCAAGGAGGTTCCTAGATTCAACAACAACACAAGGAACAACAAGAATAAGTTAAGGTATATTTTCATGTTGAAAATCCTAGTAAATTCCTTAAGTCCATTTCCGAAATTTATGAACTTCTAAACCAAGTTCTCTTCATCATTTTGTAACACCCCATCCAACAACAAACACATAACAACAATCTGCAGCGGAAACTCAACTCATCACATTACTTATTTCAATGGTGTTACACGCCGTTAACCACCCACGTGGCTAACAAGGCTAATACATGTACTTTGTATCGGTCTGATGGACTAGACTCCCGAGCAACTACACGTAACATTTGCTTCCCTTAACAACAACCCATATACTTATTACATTCCAATCGTACCGAGTATTTACAAACTAATGCCGATAACAGTTTCGGTCTTACTACGCCTACAATGCCTACGCCGTTTAAATGGCTACCCATGTATAAACATCTACCCCGTCCTACTCTCGAACGTCTTCCAGCTCCTTGTACCTGAAATAGAAAAGGAGAGAAAGGGTGGCCCCCAAGGGGCTCAGCACCTTTGCTGGTATGGTAATCCCGCAACCCACATGCTACCGGGCCACGCACAACTAATTGTCGTCTTAGCATGCAGTTGATTATATTTAAATCATGCATACAAACCATAAACACACAACACTTTGCATACACCCGACAACAGGGCTCAACATACATCCAACACCTCCACACTTAACAAACCATCCAATGATTCCTTTATCCTTAGAGTGGCTCTCCTCTAAAACGGAGCTACTTCCTTAATGAACGACACGTACCCATTAATCGGGTTATCCTTAAACGCCTCTTGTCACAAACTGGGATTCATTTCCATGATCCACTCACTCCATATCCTACAACATATCCCATTTCTCACATAATAAAACATAACAACACCTTTCTTGTTTCGACGCACACATGATGACATCGCATTCATTTTAAACATCCAATAATATTATATATTATATACCATAGCACAGCAAGGGAATTTGCATAGCACCATAACATTACATAACACCATAAAATCGGTTCTCACAAGGAACCTTCCACCATAGTTAGTATACCATGTGAGCCTAGGGATTTTTGCCAATCCCATGTTAAGCTCGTTACCAACCTCGTTACCGTCCAGTTATATAGAACGGTTAACTTAAACCCAAGGTGTGTCGGATATAGTGATCCCAAGCACACCGAAATAACATTCGTATGCCCCTGTGGCCCGACGTGAGTCAGTAACTAGCTTTGGATAAGCTAAGGGAAGGTAGAAACCAAATTGGAATACCACCTATACATACACCAAGAGAGCCGAACCGGATAAGACATCGACTCCCGTCCATCACACGCGTGGCCGGAACAACCGGACTCCTCACCCCCCATTAGTACATATACACTGATAAATAAGTAGTTAGAGATCCATTATGGAGCCTACCACATCCACACACCATACGGTATCATAACCGAGTTAAGCACACAAGGGAGGTTCACACACTTGCATACAACAACAATATCCAACTAACTCACACATAGCCGTGGTTAGCACGTTCCCAAGGTTTGGGCCGTCAACTCCGTATACCGATCACTCACGTGTTCCTAGTTTTGGTTAGTTAAGGTTTAACACATACTTGAGGTTAAATGGTATCGGAGGCCAAATTCGCCACATAAATGAATTACTATAAACTCATTACATGTTTTAATCTTACAAGGTGGCAAACACTCAAGAAAACATATTGGCATACAAGCCGGTGTAATCCGATAGGACACAGGTTGCAAGAAAACCATACCCATCACCGGAGTCCACTTTACCACGTCCACTTATGTTCCTCGAGCGATTCTCGAACAACTGTTAACATCACATGTGTTTTTATTAACATCGGGGTTTGCTTGATTATTTAATGTCTAATGCTAACTTTCCCCGTTAACTTAGTTACATAACTTTACATTTTTAACTTGTTTTACTTTCACATTTTTGATACAACTTTTCACCCACTTAATTGTCATTAAAACTCACCTAACATGTCCTTAACATCCTCATAACATCATTAACCATCAATCCCCATCATTACACATCATTTCCATACCTTAAACAATGTTTTTGGTCATACAACACCTTGTCCGAACTTGTGTCCGGACTTCCCAAGTTCGGACACAAGCCGCGACCCAATACTGAAAACCACACACACGTCCGAACTTGTGTCCGGACTTCCCAAGTTCGGACACAGTTCGAGAGTAACTCCCAGACAGATACAGTCACGTCCGAACTTGTGTCCGGACTTCCCAAGTTCGGACACAGTTCGAGGGTGGGAAAATCCTTTACCCAACAGAGCCTGTCCGAACTTCCATGTCCGGACGGAAGTTCGGACACGGCAAAACATTCAATTTCCAAGTCTTTAAACACTTAACCAAATTCACCAAACTTCTCCTAAAGTCTCATGATGTTTCCTAACACCATTTGGCACATCAAACACACCTTTAGCCATGTGCTAAACTCTTTAAATCACTCACCAAAACCATCTTATCATTCACAAATTTCTTACAAAATTCCTAGCACTTGGGATGTTTTCTCCTTAATCTCTAAGTGGTAGTTCACAAATAATGACCACTACACCAAGTGTTTCCTCTACACCTTAACATCATCTCCCAACTCCTTTTCTTACTAACTAAATCTCCTTTTCACAACTTCTTAAAATTCCTTACTCAAAACCCTTACCTAAACACCATTCCCTCCTTATCCATCAACATTACCTAAACCTTAAACAAACTTCTCCAAGACTTAAATACATTCTCAAAACACTCATTGGATTTCTAGAACTTCCAAGACAATGCCTAAATCCTTATAGCACCTTAGAACACCTTAATGAAAGTTTTCTTCCTTAGTGAAGCATGTATCCATTCCTAACAATTCCTAGTTCACCCAAGTTCATTTAAGCACTTAAAACTCCTTATACATTTTACAAATTTTGCCATAGGTTCTCTTAGCACATCATCATTCCAAAGCTCATAGTTTTCACCATTAAACACTCAAGAACACCTAAATCCATCAAGAACACCATCACACACAAGACTTCACCCAATTTACACTACATCACAATATAGTGCATAATTAAACTTGCTTGGCACTTAGGCCCTTAAATAACATGGCTCTTAGGCCCTTAAACACTGAATTTCCACAATACATAAGCCTTTGACCTGCAATTACACACACCAAGACATATGTTCCTTTACTAGTCTCCTTGAGAACACCTTACTAAGTCATTCACCATTTGCTCTTTAGGTAGTTTTAGCAAGCATTAAAAACTCATTTCTCCTAAGGCATTAAACCACATTGAGATAGCATATTTACCTCTTTTCCTCACAAACTTCTTTCTTGTTTCCTCTTAAACCGGTAAGGCATTTCTTTCCTTGTCAACTACTAAACAATATACCAACATTGAAATGAGTATATAAGCTTTATGCTTCATCTCATTGTAAACCCTAGGTTTACATTATTTCAAAACATTAATGTAGTTGTTTTACCTTAATCTTTGAAGGGTGTTTGAATATCTATGAAGAGAGGACTCCACCTAGTCCTTGAAAGAGTCAAATGGAGCTAGAACAAAGCAACACAAGGAGCTCCATCAATGAATATTTTCGGTCACACACAAAACATGGAGGAAACTTGATTTTTCTTTGAGATTCCTTACCTAGAAGCAAAGGAGAGTAATAATGTGTAGAAACACAAGCTCAAGCTCCATCAATGGTGATTCTCCATGGCACCAAAATTGAGCTCTTGAAGATTTGTAAAGGTAGAAGTGTAGAGCTTGCTCCAACTAGAAGAATGGTGGTCTTAGAATTTCATTTGGCCAAGTGAGCTAGGAGATACAAGCATTCAAAGATGGAGAATAATGGTGGTGTTGGTGTTGCTGTAGAAAACGTGAATGAGAGGAAGAAGATAGAGTTGGAACCGTGGGAATGCAAGAAGGAAAGAGAGAATGAAGATAGGTTTGCCTTTTTAAGAGATATTATGTAATAAGGCAATAGTAACTTGCTTTATCATTAGTTATTTGTTTTGTTAACTTACAAGGTGATGACTCACCTCATGAAAACCGGCCCCCATTGGTAGTCTAGGGGTATAATAGTCTTTATTGACTCATTTAATTACTTATAACATCATATGTTACAAACTAGCTTATTAAAGTTACTATTCACTAAAACAAGGCACATAGAAGTGAAATTTTTGATTTCCCATTGATATAGCCACCCAAAAGTGATACTATATAGTACACATGTTAATTAAAGAGTAATGATGGACATTTAGCCATTCAAAACTCATTTACAAGACAATTTTTCAAAAACGTGCTTTAAGACTCCTTAAAGCACTTTTTGCGTTTTAACTTGTTTTCAAGCTTGGTTTTCTTTGGTAATTGATTTAATATGTTCATTAACATATTTATAAGGTATAGGTATGACCATTAGGTCTTATACACATTTATCCCAAGCTTAGAGCACATTTTAGCCCATATTGACCTTAAGGTATTTATTTGTGTTTTGTTTGGTTTCATTGTCTACCAAAGTTTCCTAAGGACTTAATTAGCCTTATAAAGTCATAATTAAGCATTATCAAGTCTTGGTAGGCTCTTTGGGTCCTAGCCAAGTTCACTCCAAGCTTAGAGCATGTTTTTGCTCAACGGTGTCTTAGTTTTTATTGTGTTTTACCATGGTTTAAATGGTTCATTTATATTTATAAGGCACTTTTTAGCCTTTAAATACCATAGTTTAACATTTACACAATATACCAAGGTTTGGGGTATTTCAATCTACCCCCCTTAAAAGAACTTCGTCCTCGAAGTTCACATTTCCTCGCATCGTTGGATTAGAATACGGGAATTACTTATAGCCATAAAACTTCCATTACCAACCACCCTTTACATCCAACCTCGGACTTAATGGTCCGGGCAACATATCCACATTATACATAAAATATCATACTCACATGGTAACCTCGGACTTAATGGTCCGGGTACCTTCACCACACTTGCACCTATACAATATCCCTCAGACTCTTAGGTCTGGGTGACATAACCACATTTAGACACATAGGTCTATGTAACACAACACATTTAGACTCATAGGTCTTGATAGCATACACTTTAGGAGATCAAAGTCAAGATAACCTTTATCACACATACCAAACAACATGTCTTAGCATGTATATCAAACAGAAATACCTTTTCCATCTCTCCATGGGTTCGAATCCCACGTTGAGTACATATACACTGTGATCCCGCAGAACCCGGTCGCGATGGACACCTTCTGGTCCCCGTTCCTTTGGGAGATCAAAACATTCACTTAATTTTTTAACATATATACTTCTCATGTCACCGGTCCGAAGACAAAGGCTCATACGTCCTCAGCTCGTGAGCAAGTACTACAAAAATATTCTTTACTAGGTTAAGTATAAGAAGATCTTTTATTCAAAATATTACTCGTCTGTTTTGGAAATACTCATTGAAAATCCTTTTGAAAACACCACACAACTCCAAATCCAATTTATGCTCCTTGTATTTTTCTTAACATGGTTGTTTGTGACCACTTACAGGGAGCTTCAAGAGTCATCCAACCCTGATGTGATCAGCATCAGTGTTGAACTATCTTTCCACCCCAATTTGTGTTCGGCTTCCCTTGATCTCATGATAATCAAGTTTCACCTCCCACTTCTTTTTCAACCAACAACTAATTCAAGCGTATCCCATTTTCTATCTTTAAATCCTTCTAGTCATAATCATTACATCTCCAAGGTCAATCATCATCCAAATCCAACTTAATTCAAGTTACCTAGGTAATTTAATTCTCACTAGGTTCTATGTCTGTCTCATACCCCTTCATAAATCACAACACTGTATATATATACATATATTTTTATCAAAATACAATACATGGTTTACATTTATGCACCGTCGGGGTTTTAGTTCCCCGGGAGTTTCTTTACTCCCTTCCACTTGTACTCTCACACACCACTGTTAACAAAATAAACACACTTCCCACAATGGTATTCGCCTCTTCTGTGCGTAATTACCACAATTTACCCACAAATAAATGCGTATGTTTATATAACACACGCGCCAACCATCCTAACAATTTATTTTTGTGCAATGCACAACATAGTTCACGTACACTTGTACGGTAAAACACACTAAGCGGCTTTACGCTCTACCCCCCTTAAGAGGGATTACGCCCACGTAATCAACCACTGAACATTGGCTTTAAAATGTTCTGCCGTCGTGAAGTATTTTAACTTCCACGCGGTCTGGTACACAATGCGTTTTGGTTAGAGGATTTTAACCATATTGGCGGTTTAATCCCTAAACCAAGAATTCTTATTAGAGTTTATCTAACTCATAACCGGTTTCGGTCCTGGCCTGTGAGGCTTCTAGGCATTGATGACTAGCCATCCATTCATATTCACACTGTATATTCGGCATTTGCTGCATGGGCTCACTGGCCTCTGCTGCGCCATTCCGGTAATTATAGGGCTAGTTTGCCCCATTCGTTACTGTTAGTGTATTGTACATCTCCAATGTATTACCCTTATCTAGGTAACAATGGTTTCTCAACCGACGCATGGTATCTCTTACCCTGAGCGAATTCGGTGAGTTTCACAATTTTCCATCCACTTCTCCAATAGCTTACAGCGTAAACTACTATGTAATTCACAATGATTGACTTGCTTCTACCGACTTACTGTCGGTTGAGATTGAGCTACTACTTAATGTGTAGTGCTCTCTCAGTTATTTCCCACACCTGGGGTATATCTCATACCGTCATTTGGTATTTAGTGTTACTGTAGTCACTTACTGTTAATCATGTCTCCACCTTTGGTTTTGTACATTTATTCTTTCATTCCTGCGGCCTTGCATTACCTATGCATCGGCCACTATAACATTATTCCTCCACAATTACCATGCTTCTGATTCCTAGCTATCCCACTTGATCATTACTGCGCAAGTGCAATACCAAAACACTCAGTCATACAGAGTGCAGGGGCGTAAACTCTTGACAGTAAATCTCTCATGCGATTGCGATAGGAATTTACACTGTGTTTTACTGAAATTCTTATCACATAATACTTGTCACCGGCTTACTGCTCGGTTCGTTTGCTATCAATTACTGCTGTATCTCCACTGGGGTTAACTCACAACTCTGCTTATTTGTCATACCATCACTAGCAATACTTATACAACGGTCGCTTATTGCACACCGTATCCTCTTTCATTATATAGCATCAACTTATACTGTATCTGCTATTATATTAGCTTCCGCTATTACGCTGGGTTTATCTGGCCATTTATTTGGCTGATTTTTGAATATACTACTATTTTTCTTGAGCCTTTATGTTTCTTGAGCGTTGTTCGCTATTCATTTAGCTTCACACACCTATGGTGATTGCTATCGGACTTATTACTCTTCCTGTGTACACAACTGGCACAACACTTCCTTTTTGTATTATTGTTACTCCAATTATTCTAGGGTAATAACAACATGGTCAATCCCTAACATATTCCTCGAACTTGGTTCACATAGCTACCGCTCCTGCGGTCTCACCATATCGAGAGGTATCCCCACTCTTAATGCAGTGGTTCGTTCTCCGCTCTATTTCCTTGTACCACATAAACTTCTACAATTAACTCAAATTTACATAACATATCTTGTTTGTGGCTTATAAGCCTTGCTGCCTTAAGCTCCGCTCATTGTAGGGTGTCCTCACACATGTACTTCTCTATACCATATTACCTGGTTAGAGGTTGTATTGGCATCCATGACAAGGTTGTTGCATCACATTTCCTTTCATGGGATGTCCCTTAGGATTGCCAGTCCATCTCCTGACAACTTATGTCTAAACTGGGTGTTAATTTCAACCCTTGTGTTTCTGTCATGTATTTCGTTCAACAATTGTTGATGCAAACACCCTTCAAGGATTTCTCCTGGGTGTTGTTAAGTTATGCCTTTACATCTGGTTCACAGTTATTGGTACATTCAGTTAGCTACGCCTTTTGCATCCTTAACTGGTTATTATCTTCTGTGAAGGTCAACATTTCCTAATAATGTAGGTATTCATTTTGGGAGTTTCATCCCGTTCATTGCACATTAATGTGTCCACATTAGGCTGGGTCACCATTCCAGCTATCACGTTTATCTCTGGGGATCCTTAAGTCATATAAGCTGTCTTTACATTCAGTTAGTGCACTTCGCACCTCCTGACTCTTAAACATTTCCTTGAAAGGAATTCACTAATTCCTTTAGTCTCGTTAACTTAACTGAGTTCCTTAACTTCAACCATTCCTTGTAATCTTTAGTTCTCGTTTGGTTTCTACTGCTGACCGTAGACGGAGTCGACTACTTCCCGTGTTCGGACTCTACTCGTATACATATATGGGGTATCATACTGATACATTACTACTTACCCAACTAACCTATAAGTAGGTCTGTCAGGTCCACATGCTCCTATCGGAGTGCGGTCGTCCCACAACACAGTTGGTACACTTGTAGTGTCCGTCACACGCCTAGGTGAAGTATTCTGTTGTCAACTCCCTTATATTGTCCCGTGACAATATTCATTCCTTGCTTCCCGAACTTAATCGAGGGAAGGTTTATCCACTGTTGTATCCTTGTCAATTGCCCCTGGTTTCACTGGTTTGGTTTAAAAGAAGGTTGGAAAGAAGTGTTGGCTTGAAAAAAAATCTGGTTTTGAAAAGAAAGGGTTTGAAAGAAAATTTTCATGGTTTCACAACATCTTCTTACCTTAGCCAAGTCTAGCTTCTTGCTGACTGGTGTGTTTCCAATTGCAGAGGTTAGGCTAACAGGCCCTTCCACTGTTATGACAATCACATTTAACTTTATGGTACTTTTCCAAGTACTTGTAGTGGTTATGAATTTCCCGAACAGCCCTGTTATAGCAGCACTTGCTATAGCAAGTGCGCCATGCTAACTGACTATCGGTTTAACACATACCGATTGTGGTATTGTTTTGACCCATATTGTCATCAGTGGCCTTATTTGCCCTCACTGATCTTACTGTCTTGATAATTATCAACTAGGGTGTTTCCCATTCTGGGAGACCCCCTTTTACTTAATATTGTATCCTCTTGTAGCCCGTTCCACGTACTTGTCGTGGTTGCTGAGGCTTGTCTCTTGTTTGGGCACTACGTTGTAGTTCCTTTGTCGGTTGATATACCGTTGGTGTTTTATTTATCAACTATGGTTCCGTAGACACTTGTCTCGGGTGTTATTAATCCATTTCTTGCCTGTTGCACGGTAGGTGCGTTGCAAGCTGGTTATTCTCGACTGCTCTGCATGTCGACCCAGGTTGCCGGAAATTCTATTCTTCTGTACACTGATTCTTCGCTCTTCGCTATGAAATGCGGTTAACATCATCCAGATGGAGACCGTCTCCGGGATTCCCAGTTTTCGGGATCTACCGTATGACAGGTTCTCCGTACCTTTAGAGGTACTTAATAACAGCCAGATCGGGTATTCCCGAGTATGAGAGTGGACTTCCATCTCTCTGGCGTTGTTTCCCAAGTTATATAACAGGGATTGTGGAGGGTGGGATGGATATAGTAGGTTTCCAGTATTCACTGGTAGTTCCTTACTAGCGTATCTCTCACGCTATCACTCAACCCTTAACCCAAAGTACTTAAATCCTAACTCGGTACTTCCTAAGCTCGGTAATTCAGTCATCAAAGCGATACTTCGCTCTGATACCACTTTTTGTAACACCCCATCCAACAACAAACACATAACAACAATCTGCAGCGGAAACTCAACTCATCACATTACTTATTTCAATGGTGTTACACGCCGTTAACCACCCACGTGGCTAACAAGGCTAATACATGTACTTTGTATCGGTCTGATGGACTAGACTCCCGAGCAACTACACGTAACATTTGCTTCCCTTAACAACAACCCATATACTTATTACATTCCAATCGTACCGAGTATTTACAAACTAATGCCGATAACAGTTTCGGTCTTACTACGCCTACAATGCCTACGCCGTTTAAATGGCTACCCATGTATAAACATCTACCCCGTCCTACTCTCGAACGTCTTCCAGCTCCTTGTACCTGAAATAGAAAAGGAGAGAAAGGGTGGCCCCCAAGGGGCTCAGCACCTTTGCTGGTATGGTAATCCCGCAGCCCACATGCTACCGGGCCACGCACAACTAATTGTCGTCTTAGCATGCAGTTGATTATATTTAAATCATGCATACAAACCATAAACACACAACACTTTGCATACACCCGACAACAGGGCTCAACATACATCCAACACCTCCACACTTAACAAACCATCCAATGATTCCTTTATCCTTAGAGTGGCTCTCCTCTAAAACGGAGCTACTTCCTTAATGAACGACACGTACCCATTAATCGGGTTATCCTTAAACGCCTCTTGCCACAAACTGGGATTCATTTCCATGATCCACTCACTCCATATCCTACAACATATCCCATTTCTCACATAATAAAACATAAAACACCTTTCTTGTTTCGACGCACACATGATGACATCGCATTCATTTTAAACATCCAATATATATAATATATACCATAGCACAGCAAGGGAATTTGCATAGCACCATAACATTACATAACACCATAAAATCGGTTCTCACAAGGAACCTTCCACCATAGTTAGTATACCATGTGAGCCTAGGGATTTTGCCAATCCCATGTTAAGCTCGTTACCAACCTCGTTACCGTCCAGTTATATAGAACGGTTAACTTAAACCCAAGGTGTGTCGGATATAGTGATCCCAAGCACACCGAAATAACATTCGTATGCCCCTGTGGCCCGACGTGAGTCAGTAACTAGCTTTGGATAAGCTAAGGGAAGGTAGAAACCAAATTGGAATACCACCTATACATACACCAAGAGAGCCGAACCGGATAAGACATCGACTCCCGTCCATCACACGCGTGGCCGGAACAACCGGACTCCTCACCCCCCATTAGTACATATACACTTATAAATAAGTAGTTAGAGATCCATTATGGAGCCTACCACATCCACACACCATACGGTATCATAACCGAGTTAAGCACACAAGGGAGGTTCACACACTTGCATACAACAACAATATCCAACTAACTCACACATAGCCGTGGTTAGCACGTTCCCAAGGTTTGGGCCTGTCAACTCCGTATACCGATCACTCATGTGTTCCTAGTTTTGGTTAGTTAAGGTTTAACACATACTTGAGGTTAAATGGTATCGGAGGCCAAATTCGCCACATAAATGAATTACTATAAACTCATTACATGTTTTAATCTTACAAGGTGGCAAACACTCAAGAAAACATATTGGCATACAAGCCGGTGTAATCCGGTAGGACACAGGTTGCAGAAAACCATACCTGTCACCGGAGTCCACTTTACCACGTCCACTTATGTTCCTCGAGCGATTCTCGAACAACTGTTAACATCACATGTGTTTTTATTAACATCGGGGTTTGCTTGATTATTTAATGTCTAATGCTTAACTTTCCCCGTTAACTTAGTTACATAACTTTACATTTTTAACTTGTTTTACTTTCACATTTTTGATACAACTTTTCACCCACTTAATTGTCATTAAAACTCACCTAACATGTCCTTAACATCCTCATAACATCATTAACCATCAATCCCCATCATTACACATCATTTCCATACCTTAAACAATGTTTTTGGTCCATACAACACCTTGTCCGAACTTGTGTCCGGACTTCCCAAGTTCGGACACAAGCCGCGACCCAATACTGAAAACCATACACACGTCCGAACTTGTGTCCGGACTTCCCAAGTTCGGACACAGTTCGAGAGTAACTCCCAGACAGATACAGTCACGTCCGAACTTGTGTCCGGACTTCCCAAGTTCGGACACAGTTCGAGGGTGGGAAAATCCTTTACCCAACAGAGCCTGTCCGAACTTCCATGTCCGGACGGAAGTTCGGACACGGCAAAACATTCAATTTCCAAGTCTTTAAACACTTAACCAAATTCACCAAACTTCTCCTAAAGTCTCATGATGTTTCCTAACACCATTTGGCACATCAAACACACCTTTAGCCATGTGCTAAACTCTTTAAATCACTCACCAAAACCATCTTATCATTCACAAATTTCTTACAAAATTCCTAGCACTTGGGATGTTTTCTCCTTAAGATCTCTAAGTGGTAGTTCACAAATAATGACCACTACACCAAGGTGTTTCCTCTACACCTTAACATCATCTCCCAACTCCTTTTCTTACTAACTAAATCTCCTTTTCACAACTTCTTAAAATTCCTTACTCAAAACCCTTACCTAAACACCATTCCCCCTTATATACATTACCTAAACCTTAAACAAACTTCTCCAAGACTTAAATACATTCTCAAAACACTCATTGGATTTCTAGAACTTCCAAGACAATGCCTAAATCCTTATAGCACCTTAGAACACCTTAATGCAAGTTTTCTTCCTTAGTGAAGCATGTATCCATTCCTAACAATTCCTAGTTCACCCAAGTTCATTTAAGCACTTAAAACTCTTATACATTTTACAAATTTTTCCATAGGTTCTCTTAGCACATCATTCCAAAGCTCATAGTTTTCACCATTAAACACTCAAGAACACCTAAATCCATCAAGAACACCAACACACAAGACTTCACCCAATTTACACTACATCACAATATAGTGCATAATTAACTTGCTTGGCACTTAGCCCTTAATAACATGGCTCTTAGGCCCTTAAACACTGAATTTCCACAATACATAAGCCTTTGACCTGCAATTACACACACCAAGACATATGTTCCTTTACTAGTCTCCTTGAGAACACCTTACTAAGTCATTCACCATTTGCTCTTTAGGTAGTTTTAGCAAGCATTAAAAACTCATTTCTCCTAAGGCATTAAACCACATTGAGATAGCATATTTACCTCTTTTCCTCACAAACTTCTTTCTTGTTTCCTCTTAAACCGGTAAGGCATTTCTTTCCTTGTCAACTACTAAACATATACCAACATTGAAATGAGTATATAAGCTTTATGCTTCATCTCATTGTAAACCCTAGGTTTACATTATTTCAAAACATTAATGTAGTTGTTTTACCTTAATCTTTGAAGGGTGTTTGAATATCTATGAAGAGAGGACTCCACCTAGTCCTTGAAAGATTCAAATGGAGCTAGAACAAAGCAAACAAGGAGCTCCATCATGAATATTTCGGTCTCACACACAAACATGGAGGAAACTTGATTTTTCTTTGAGATTCCTTACCTAGAAGCAAAGGAGAGTAATAATGTGTAGAAACACAAGCTCAAGCTCCATCAATGGTGATTCTCCATGGCACCAAAATTGAGCTCTTGAAGATTTGAAAAGGTAGAAGTGTAGAGCTTGCTCCAACTAGAAGAATGGTGGTCTTAGAATTTCATTTGGCCAAGTGAGCTAGGAGATACAAGCATTCAAAGATGGAGAATAATGGTGGTGTTGGTGTTGCTGTAGAAAACGTGAATGAGAGGAAGAAGATAGAGTTGGAACCGTGGGAATGCAAGAAGGAAAGAGAGAATGAAGATAGGTTTGCCTTTTTAAGAGATATTATGTTATAAGGCAATAGTAACTTGCTTTATCATTAGTTATTTGTTTTGTTAACTTACAAGGTGATGACTCACCTCATGAAAACCGGCCCCCATTAGTAGTCTAGGGGTATAATAGTCTTTATTGACTCATTTAATTACTTATAACATCATATGTTACAAACTAGCTTATTAAAGTTACTATTCACTAAAACAAGGCACATAGAAGTGAAATTTTTGATTTCCCATTGTATAGCCACCCAAAAGTGATACTATATAGTACACATGTTAATTAAAGAGTAATGATGGACATTTAGCCATTCAAAACTCATTTACAAGACAATTTTTCAAAAACGTGCTTTAAGACTCCTTAAAGCACTTTTTGCGTTTTAACTTGTTTTCAAGCTTGGTTTTCTTTGGTAATTGATTTAATATGTTCATTAACATATTTATAAGGTATAGGTATGACCATTAGGTCTTATACACATTTATCCCAAGCTTAGAGCACATTTTAGCCCATATTGACCTTAAGGTATTTATTTGTGTTTTGTTTGGTTTCATTGTCTACCAAAGTTTCCTAAGGACTTAATTAGCCTTATAAAGTCATAATTAAGCATTATCAAGTCTTGGTAGGCTCTTTGGGTCCTAGCCAAGTTCACTCCAAGCTTAGAGCATGTTTTTGCTCAAACCGTGTCTTAGTGTTTTATTGTGTTTTACCATGGTTTAAATGGTTCATTTATATTTCTAAGGCACTTTTTAGCCTTTAAATACCATAGTTTAACATTTACACAATATACCAAGGTTTGGGGTATTTCACATTTCATGAAGGAAATCTAGATCTACAATCATCTCAAGGTCTACCGAAAATTCCTTTAAAAATTCCTAAGGTAAACTCTTGTAAAACTACTCTAAATCTTATTTATAAATCCTTGTTAGAAGTCTAACAAATGGATCTCCTAAATATTTATAAGGAGGCCAAAAATTCTTCACGAAGATAGCATTGGAAGAGCTTGGAGTTCAAGGAGAAATCAAGTACAAGAATTGTCTTGATTTAAGGAGTAAGTTTATATAATTAAGGCTTAGTAAGTTTAAGCTTGATTTAAGCTTCAAACTTTGGTATAAAAATTATACATAACTTCTAAATAAATTAAGGCCGGAAATACTAAGGGTTATAATGTCAAGAAAATAATTTATAACGTATAAGGTAAGATTATTACCTTAAGGTATAAACATGTGTCACAAAAATTAATTAAGATGCATATATATATAAACCAAATTGTCTAAGAATTAAATGTTCTATTTTGAGTTATAATCATTCTAAGTCATTAGCATAATTTTAAGAAGTGTTATATGGCTTATATACATTTATATGTATTTATTATAAAGTTTAAATCAAGTTTTAAAACTATATGATAAATGTTTATTAAAGCCAAGAGCTTAATTAGTTATTTGGTGATTTTTGAAATATATAAGTATATTAGCTTATATTATAAATTTTGGGAGTATTAAAAATAGCTACAAGTATTTAAATGGCTAGTTTAATAAGTTATGTGGCTAAAATGTAAATTTTGAAAAGTTTGGAGTGCTTAATATAATTGCCGAGAATAAAAGGGTCAATTTGGTATATTTATGATATAATATAAGGTAGGAATTAATATTATGAATTTTGGTGAATTTAAATAAGTGGCTAAGTGTTAAAATAACATTTTATAAAGTTTTGAGACTATTTTGTAATTATTGGAAAGATTAGAGTTATAACCGAAATTACATATGAATTTATGGGTATATTAAAGTATTATTTATGAAATTAAGTCCTGGTCAAAGTGTTGACCAAAAACTTTGGGTTAAAATGATTTATGACATAAAATATTAAGTTTATAAAAGTTTAAGGGTGAATATGTAATTTAGGAAAGTGTATATGAAAAATAGAAGTTAAATGGGGCGGGAATATAAGTTGAAGAAAGATATGGGTTGTTTCGGTTATTTAAAAGAATTTAATATTAAAACTATAATTTATAAGTTAACATGTAACTTATATAAAGTTTTAGGGTTAAAATGTAAATATAGAGAATATATTTATAAAACCGAAATGGTTAATGGGCGAATTCATAATTAATAAAATTATGAGGGGTCTTTTCGGTATTTAAGAGAAATTAAATATTAAAACTATGGTTTATAAGTTAATATGTAACTTATATAAAGTTTTAAAGGCTAACATGTAATTATGTGAAAGTTTATGTGAAAACCGAAAGTTATGTGGAGATTTTGTAATTTATAAAGATTAGAGTATTTAAATTACAATTACTGAAAGTTTATGTGGCTAGTTAAGGAATTTATAATAGTTATATGGATACTTGGTAATTTATAAAGATTAGTATATCAAGTTTGTAATTACTGAAATTTAATGTGGATATTTGGTAAGTTAAAAGTTATGTGGATAATTAGTAATTTATAAAAGTTGTTGGGTACAAAATATAAATACCAAAAGTTAAGTGGTTAATTAACAATTTATAAAAGTTATGTACTCATTAAGTAATTACCGAAAATATATGGTTGGTTTTGAAATTTATTAAAGAAAGGAATTAAAGTTAAGTAATGTAATATATTATGAGGAAGAATATAAGGTTTATGAAATAATTGTGGTTATACTAAAGATAACCAAATTATATTAGTACATGGAATAAGAGGAAATAATTGTGGATATATAATTAAAGAGATGAAGAAATATCATAATATGGGAATTCATTATCACATGTGGATTGAAATACCCCTAACCTTTAAAATATAATTAAATGATCTATTAATGATCTAAAATGATTAATAAACATCTAATTATTATTGGGGAACAATCTAAAAGATCTCAACAAGGCAAAACACGCCTTAAGATCGGTAAAGCCGAAAATGTGCCTTAAAACACCATAAAGATTGTGTGACCTCAAATAGGATCCAAAGTGGATTCCTAAGTATTATAATGAAGTAAGGAACACAACAAAACCGTTCTCAAGGAGAACTAAGCTCAGGAACACCCTGTGACACAAAAATGTGCACTAAAACACCTTAAAGCACGTTTTGTGAGATTGCCTTTTAAATTGATTTTTTAATGGGCTTAAAAATTATAATTATCCTTAAATATGATATTTTATCATATTGTATCATATTAGGAATTTAATTCCAGAAATTTACGAATTTTTACAAATTAATATTAAAATATTAATAAAACCCTAAAGTGGGGCCCGTTCGAGTCAATATTGACCAAGTATGGTCAATGGTCAATTAATTGACCCAATTGACCAAGGATTTCGACAGGCAAGGAGGAGAGGAGTCAGCATAATCATTGTTAGACAAATTAGCTACCTAATACCAAATTTGCAATAGTAAAAGTTACTTTTATTACTTTTCCAATTCAATCAAGCCTTTCCAATCATTCTTCTTCACTCACCTTGCTTCCCAGCCGATTCCAGCAGCCCCTCACCTCTCTTTGCTTCTCCATTTTCGTGGTTACACAGCCAAACTCAGAGGAGAACAGCAATCACCATTGGTAAGCTTATTAAGCTCTTAAATGTTCATTTTCTTCACAATTTCTTCCTCTTTCAATGGAGCAAAGCATCAACCACTTCCATCAATGTTCTTAGGTTGTTATGGAGGTTAAATGGAGGGTGTATCTCGGCATTAACAAGGGAAGAAGGTGGAGAAAGCTAATCTTGTTCTTAAGGTATAAAAATGTGCTCTAAGCACATATCCTTTGATTCCCTTCAAATTCGGCTGTGAAACTTTGTTTCTAAGATTATAATCTTCATCTTAACATACTTATCCAGTTGGTACATCAAGAGCTTCGAAGTATAACCAGATCCAAGCCAAAAACACCATTTTAGGCATTTTAAACAAGGTAAAGATTAGCTATCTTCTAATCTGAGTTATACCAGTTTAAAGCTTGGTTTTAGTATCTTTTTATAACACTCTTTGCCTACTGTAAATACAGGCCGAGATTAACCTTGTATACCTTGGTGTTCTAAGGTAAATTTTACCTTGAAAATTGACATTAAACACTTCTTATGGTTAGATCTTGCTTGGAGACTAATCATGCCTTGATTGCTGTTTGAAAACATGTAAACTAAGCTGTGGAAAATAGATCTCCATACAGCCGTGGCCAACAAGGCATATACAAGGATAAATCAAGGTATAAACACCTTAAACTTATGATTTTTATAAATTTTAAGCATATATATATATATATGGCCGAGAGTGAAGTTACATATATAGGTCATATTGACCTAAAAATGGAAAAAATGGCCAAGATAAATTAAGCTAGTCATTTAAGAGGTTTAATTAACATAATGGTCAAATTATGGCATTATGTGGAAAAATAATTAAACTAAGGTGAGGCCGAATATATATGCTATATTCTGAGACATTTATTGTGTAATTTATTTTGCAAGTTCAAGGTTGTAATAAGGCCATGTCATTAGGCCATTTTAATTTAATTTTATAAGCTTATTTAGTTTTACTTATGCTTATATAATTAAGTTGGGGCCAAATCGTAATTACTGGAAAATATAAAGCCGTGGGCTTAATTTAGAGGGAGTTTAGGGTTTTTAAATGAATTTAATAAAAATTATAACATTTTATAAAGTTTTGGGTCAAAATTGTAAAAATAGAAAAGTATGGGGTATTGTTGGTAATTACCGAAAGTTTGAGTCCCAATTGGTATTAGAAGTCAAAGTTGACTATATAGGAGACTTTGACCAACTTTGGAGAATTTTAGAAATTAAAATACTACCTTATAATAAGATACTTATTAAATTGTAACACCCCATCCAAAGCCTATCGTGGTTATCGCAATCTGAACACTTAATCGAATATGTCGCAGCGGAAATAAACAACTCCTGGACCTTGCCACGGTCTGATCGTTAGAAGATACCGGTTTAATTACTTACAATACTTATCCCAAAAACAATTATCCAACTTACACGTCAACATTCATAATACCACGACCAACCGAGTACTAGTATCTCAAACATAATTCCAAGCTTACATCAGTTTAATATCAACAGTCGGGTGCACAGGCGCAACCCGAACTCAAAATAAAAGTCCCCTCCTAAGTCTAACCGCTCCTACTCTCGTAGTGCGTCCTCATCGGCCTCTTACCTGCAAGTGTAAAAATAGCCCCCGAGGGGGTCAGCACGAATGCTGGTACACCCTCTCATGGCCCCCAAGCTAATGGGGCTACGACGACTAATTGTCGATAGCATGGAAATTGATTACATACACAAAATAATATGAAGTGCAATAACAATAACCACAGATGAACATATATGGTTCACAAGCAATGAACGACTCAAGCGTTCCCTTAACAAGTGGGTTAGTAACCCCCTCCTTAGTCCTCATTTCCTTAATCTCAGTTCCTTACCTTACCTTAATCTTAATCTCAATCTCAATCTTAATCTTAATCTCAGTATACAACCTTTCCTGGAAGGGATTGGTTGTAGCTTAATTCGAACCTGGGATTTAGGTGATCCCACCGCACCATCTTAATGCCACCTACTCTGGACGGGAGTCCAGCGTAGCTGAGCCGGCAACCGGCCCTAGGCTACAAGTCCGAAGACAAGTCCTTAAGCGGAGGGCGGATCTGATTCAGATACCGTCCCCCTTTCCACTTAGCATGCATGACCGGAGATCGGTCCCGGGTTTCCTCACTCAAGTTCCAGTTAGTAGACATCTTAAACACCATGTGCTAGCTAAGCCTTATCGGGCATTAACCAACAATCATCAACTTAACTTTTATTCTTAACTCAGTAAGTACTAAACTTGGTTAGTAACAATCTCAAGCCTCGCGGGTTAGTGTAAATATAACACAACACAACGATAACAATATAACCGGTTGCATGCTTTATCTTGTTTTAGTCATAGCAAATAAATAGATAGCACACAAGCCGAGGGACACCTCGTTAGCAAGCAGGTCACGAAAAGGATTGTACCGTTCACCGTCGATCGTTGTTTGTTTAACCTTCTTCGGGGTCCCAATTCACAAACCTAAAACATTCATTCATTTTTAGGTTATTAGTTGTTTGCACCTTACTCAACTCACTTAGTTCCTAAGTACTTCCATTCAATAACCTCTCAAGTCCTTATCACTTAATCTTACAGACTTAACTTTATACATTAAAACTTATACTTGATCTTAACTTAATTCCTTAAGTTCTTAGGCTCCAATCATTACTACCCTACCAAGGGCATACCTCATTACCCATTACCATTCTTAGAAATTGAAATTCCTTTTTTTTTTTTTTTTTTATTTTTTTTTTTTTTCGACCGGACTTACCGACCGGACTTGCCAAGTCCGGTCCATTCCAGTACCTTTTACCGTTAGAAAATTCCTCCGACCGGACTTACATGTCCGGTCCTATGTCCGGTCGATTCCAGAGACTTATAATCCGTACTAAATTCATGCCGACCGGACTTGACAAGTCCGGTCCCATATCCGGTCCATTCCAGAAACATTTTCCCTCTCACAAACAAGCCCGACCGGACTTGCAAGTCCGGTCCCCCAAGTCCGGTCGATTCCAGAAACATTTCCCGGTAGTGTAACAGAGCCCGACCGACCTGCAAGTCCGGTCCTAAGGCCGGTCGGCTCTAGAAACTGTTTTCTAAATTCCTTTTCAACTCCAAACTTCTCCTCATATATCCTAATATGTTATAACCTCATTTGGGCACCTCAATTACACCTTAAGCCCTCCTTAAAATACCTTAATTCATCCACCAAATCCATCTTAGTCATTATGCATTTCCTTGTAATAATGCTAACACTTGTAATGTTTTTCCTCTAGGTTTCTTTGTGGTGGTTCATACCTATGTAACCACTATGCCAAATGTTTTTCTTCACCACTAACATCATCATCCCAAGCATCTCTCCACTATCTAATCTCTTTTAGCATTCACTTAAAGTTCCTACAATTAAACTTCCCTTACCATCACATTATTTCCTTCCTAGTTGCACCAACATTTGCCTAAGTCCTAATACCCAAATACATTCTTTTGATTTTCTAAACATTCCTGGTGATACCTAAGTCATCATAAGTCATTAAAACATCTTAACTTCACCCTTTTCATCAAGACAACCCATAGAACTCTCCTAGTACTTTCTTAGTCATAAATCCCCTTAGAAAATCTTAAACACTTAAACTCTCCTTTAAATTTTGCCATAGGTTCTCTAGTATATAGTACTTCCTAAACATGGTTTTTTCTTCATCAAACAAACCAATACCACAAAATTCCATCACAATAGTTAACACCATTTAACACCCAAAACTTCACCACATCATCATATAATGCTTAAACTATAAATGCTTGGCACTTAGGCCCTTAAATAACAATAATCTTAACCACTGAATCTCCACATATATATATGCCTTCAACCTGCGAATACACTCAACAAGGCTCCCATTGAATAAAATGCTTCTTGTACTTCACCTTTACATCCTTAAACTATCTCTTTCTCATTTGCTCCTTAGTCACAAGTTCACAAGAATAGTCATTGTTTCTCCTAGGTTTTATAGAACCTTCCCAATATAAGCTCTACACTAAACTCATCATATATCCATATCTCATTCCCTTAACAATAAGACAACTTAAGGTAAGTTAATTTACCTTGTTTTCTCACAAGCTTACAGCTTTCTCCTTAGGTTTTCTTTGTTCAATCTCGGTCACCAATGTGATTCTCCTTGCCAATGTTCAACCAATATCCAATGACTCCAATGATTACTAGAAACACATTAACCCTAAGGACAAACCCTAGGTTTAAAAAAATATGTTTTAAGGTATAAATGTGATTGTTTTACCTTGGTTTCTCAAGACAAACTTGGATGTGAAGCAAGAAGGACCTCCTCTCTCCTTTGAAGAGTAGAAACAAGCTAGAACAAGGCATAAACATGGAGTCCCATGAGTTATATTTTCGGTTATGTGAAGAAAATGGTGGAAACCTAGATTTTTTACACTTTCTTTACCTTAAGAGAATGGAGATGCCAATGGAGTCTCCAAACTTGAATTTCCTCCTCTAATGGTGGTTTGACTTGGCACCAAAATGAAGCTCTTGGAGTTTTGAAAAGATAGAAAGGAGGAGCTTGAGCTAACTAAGAAGAGTATGTATTTTGTTTTGGATTTGGAGCTTAAATGAGCAAGTGGTGTGCAAGAGAAGGTGGAGCTTTCATGGAGGTTAAGCTCAACGTGAATGGAGAAGAGAAAGAGAGCAAGAAATCGTGGGCAACAAGGGAAAATGAAGAAGTGAGGAGAGAGGTAAGCTAAAGTGATATTTATCTTAAAAAGGTGAATAGTGTTTTATGCTTTATAACTTACTTATTTGCTTTCTCTTAACTTAGTTAGATAAGTGTGGTGAGTCACACTTAAAGAAACCGGCCCCCTTTAGTGAATGAGGGTAGTTTAGTCTTTGTTGACCAAATGTCTCACTTATATAGACTTATGTTATAAACTAGCTTAATAAATTCACTATTCATCAAAAACAAGGCACATTGTTGTGAAATTTTTGATTTCCCATTGATGTAGACCTCCAAATGTGATACTATATAGTACACATATTAATTAAAGAGTAATGATGGACATTTAGCCATTCAAAACTCATTTACAAGACAATTTTTCAAAAACGTGCTTTAAGACTCCTTAAAGCACATTTGTGTTTTAACTTGTTTTCAAGCTTGGTTTTCTTTGGTAATTGATTTAAAATGACCATTAGGATATTACTAAGGTCTTGGAACAATATTTGGGTACTCTCCCATATCTCTCCAAGCTTAGAGCACGTTTTTGCTTAAACTGCTCTTTTGGTGTTTCCTTATATTTTCTTTGATTAGAAATATTTCTTAATGTTTCTAAGGCATTATTTAGCCTCCTTATATCTTAGTTTATCATTTAAACACCATATCTAAGTTTGGGGTATTTCAATCTACCCCCCTTAAAAGAACTTTGTCCTCAAAGTTCACACATGTGTTTAACCATTCACGGTACACAGTTCTCTTAATCTTAATACCACATCTTATATTCACATTCATACATCTCAAGACTCAAAGGTCAATCTCAAATACAATACATAAGTATCATACATAACTCAAAGCTCAAACTTACACCAAAGTGTAACAACTTACACAAATCCACAACTTAAACAACCAAACAAACGACAAACATGATCGTTTCCTAACTCAAAAGCGAGGAAGCTCTACCCCCCTTAAAAAGGGGTACGCCCCGTACCCTATACAGACGATCTAGTCAGTAAATAAAGAAGGGTACTTCGCCCTCATCTTATCCTCTAATTCCCACGTGGCCTCTTCGACATCCTGGTTAGACCAGAGAACCTTCACCAGTCGCACTGACTTATGGCGAGTGTCCCTAGTCTTTCTGTCCAAGATTCTCTGAGGAGTCTCCACGGACCTCATATTTGGTTCTAAGGTCAACCTCTCAGGTTCTAACACATGGGAGGGGTGGTGCATGTATTTCTTTAGCTGTGAAACATGAAAACATCATGCACTTTACCCAGCTCAGCAGGTAAATTCAACCTGTAAGCAACTGGGCCCACCCGCTCCGTAATCTCATAAGGACCAACAAATTTCGGGCTTAACTTGCCCTTCTGCCCAAACCTAAATACACCCCTTCATCGGTGATACTCGCAGAAATACCCGGTCGCCCACTGCGAACTCCAGGTCTCGTCGTCGAACATCAGCATACGACTTCTGCCTATCTTGAGCAGCTCTCATGTTCTCCTGATTTGCTGAACTTCAGCCTGAACTTGTTCTAAGTACTCTGGTCCTATAATGACCGTCTCACTCGACTCATCCCAGCAGAGCGGTGTACGACATGGTCTACCGTACAACGCTTGAAAAGGTGCCATCTTGATCGAAGCGTGATAGCTGTTGTTGTATGAAAACTCGATCAGATGCAATCTGTCAATCCAACTGCCCTGGAAGTCTAAGGCACATGCTCTCAGCATGTCCTCGAGTGTCTGAATAGTACGCTCAGTCTGACCATCTGTCTGAGGATGGAACGCGGTACTCAGCTTGAGTTCTGTACCCAACGCTTCTCTGGTAGCTCTCCAGTACCTCGAAAGGAATCTGGTATCTCTATCAGACACTATGGTCTTTGGTATGCCGTGGTGCCTCATGATTTCTTTCTCAAATAACTCAGCTAATTTGGTCACCTTCCAAGTATCCTTCATCGGTATGAATCGGGCTACTTTGGTAAGGCGATCCACCACCACCCATATCATGTTGAGACCTCCCCTAGCAGGTGGAAGCCCAACTACGAAGTCCATGGAAATATCATGGAACTTCCACTCCGGAACTGGCATCGACTGTACCATTCCGCCCGGTCGTCTGTGCTCGAATTTCACCTTCTGGCATGTGAGACACCTCAAGACGAACTCGGTAACATCTGTCTTCATCCCCGACCACCAGAAGTATCTCTTCATGTCTTTATACATTTTAGAGGCTCCCGGATGGATGGAAACTGAAGAACAGTGTGATTCTCTAAGTATACGGTCTTTCAGATCCGTGTTACCTCGTGGTATGCATAATCGGCCCTTAAGTCTGATCAGATCATCATCATGAAGTCTGAAGTCGTATTTCTGACTCTCAAAGGTACCATCTGTCAGCTTCTGTCTGACCTCTCTCATATACTCATCAGTCCTCTGAGCCTCTCGCACCTCATCAACCAAGCTGGAGAAAGAAACTAGCGAATGGAGTGAGTGTGCTCGACGGCTCAGGGCATCTGCTACAACATTGGCTTTCCCTTCTTTGTATTGGAGGTCAATGTCATAGTCTTTCAAAAATTCTAACCATCTCCTCTGTCGAAGATTTAACTCCTTCTGAGTGAATATGTATTTCAAACTTTTGTGATCGGTGTAGATCGTGACACTAACCCCATATAAGTAGTGGCGCCATATCTTCAAAGCGAAGACTACAGCTCCCAGCTCTAAATCATGTGTGGGGTAGTTCTCCTCATGTTTCTTCAACTGGCGTGAGGCATATGCCACCACCTTGCCATGTTGCATGAGCACGCAACCCAGCCCTCTGCCGGATGCATCACAATAAACCTCAAAGCCCTCTGTACCGTCTGGGATGGTCAGTACCGGTGCAGTGGTCAGTGAGTCCTTCAAGCGCTGAAATGATCTCTCGCAGTCGACTGTCCATAGAAATGGTGCATCTTTCTTCATCAGACTGGTCATCGGCTTCGCGACCTTGCTGAAATCTCTAACAAACCTCCTGTAGTAACCTGCCAGACCGAGAAAGCTCCGGATGTCGGTAACAGTCTTCGGCCTTGGCCAGGTACGTACGGCATCAATCTTTGCTGGATCCACTGCGATCCCAGCATCCGAGATGACATGACCTAGGAAAGAGACCTGGTCAAGCCAAAACTCACACTTGGAGAACTTAGCATATAGCTGGTTCTCCCTTAATATTTCCAACACCCTCCTCAAATGTTCCTCATGCTCAACCTTAGACTTTGAATATATCAATATATCATCTATAAAAACCACCACCGACTTGTCCAGCTGCTCCCGGAACAAGCGGTTCATCAGATCCATAAACTTCGCTGGCGCGTTCGACAAACCGAACGGCATCACTGTAAACTCGTAGTGGCCGTATCGTGTCCGGAATGCCGTCTTCTCAATGTCTCCCTCCTTAATGGCTATCTGATGATACCCCGATCTGAGATCAATCTTGGAAAACACAGATGCTCCCTTCAACTGATCGAACAGATCGTCAATGCGGGGTAGTGGGTACTTATTCTTCACTGTCACTGCATTCAACTCTCTGTAGTCGATGCAGAGGCGGAGACTACCATCCTTCTTCTTCACGAAGAGGACTGGCGCTCCCCATGGTGACACACTTGGTCTAATGAATCCCTTGTCCAACAAGTCTTTCAGTTGTTCCTTTAACTCAGTCATTTCTGCCGGAGCCATACGGTATGGTGCTTTGGCTATCGGTCCGGTACCAGGTAGCAGCTCAATGGTGAACTCTACCTCCCGAGTGGGTGGCATGCCGGGCAGTTCCCGTGGGAATAGGTCGGGGAACTCCGACACTTCCGGTAACTCGGGGTCGAACTCAGGGTCTCTCTCTATGTCCTGTACATAGCAGAGGTATACTTCTTCCTTTCTCCTTAATTCTCTATACATTGCCATGGCGGTGATGATCTTAGTCGAAGGCTCCCTGGGCCTCTGGCGGTATGATATTGTTACCCCAGACGGACTCCTGAGCAGCAATCTATGCTCGGCGCAGAGGATACGTCCCTTGTGCCGCTCCAACCAGTTCATCCCGAAGATAACATCAAATCCTAGCTTACTGAACTCAATGAAACTGACTGGGAAGTCTTCCCCCTTAATGCTGATGGTGGCTCCTCGGTAGTAACGAGTGCAACGAACCTTCTCCTTAGACGGGAGCGTAACCGTGAAGTCGGGTAGCTCATCGGCGTCTAGCCCCAACCTGCTCGCAAATGATGCAGAGACAAAGGTATGCGAGGCCCCTGAGTCGAAGAGAACTGATGCCTCAATTCCATTGATCGGAAAGGTGCCGGTGAGGATAGTACCGCTAGCGTCGGCCTGTGCCTCTGTGAGTATGCTTAGTGCACCTTCCGTACCGAGTCCATGACCTAATTGTGTTCACAAGCTCCATGAGTATTGATGGTATAACAAGAGTCGTAACAATTTATATGAACAACACTGTTATTTTATTTATGACCATCCTGTTTACAACATGTGCTTCAATCTTACATCTCATTTCTCATCTCATTCTAACATTACATGGCTAATATTGTCTAAAGGTTAGGTTTAATCTTCCTGGTCTCATATGCGTCGCATTGATTACTGCTGACGGTGCTGTATTCAACTTGATTCCCTTAATCCCATGGTATAACATCCTTGATTCTCCTCCCAAAATTAATACATCACCTGACTTAAGTACTATCTTATCTGCACGGTCCGCACGCTTCTGCTCGCCGTATAAAAACTCCGCATCATCTCCAATGGACCAAGACACTACGGGTATCCCTCTTTCGAGAGTCTCCGTTGTCTCGTCCTTATCCTGGTGTAGTCCCAGTTTCCCATCTTTTTCGTAGAAGTTTACAATGCAAATGTCTGGCTGGATGTCTGGAATCGGTTCAGCTTCCAACTGCTGAGCGATTTCCATGACTTGTGTAATAACTGGATGGAACTCTTCGGGTATTCCCGGTGGTGAGACTCCATCTTGCTCCCTTGTGGTTTGGTAATTCTTGGCATACGGATTCCAATCCTTGCCCAAGCTCATCATCTTTAATTTCATCCTTGCTCCCCCTGGGTACTCCGGTGTGTAAAAACCTCCCGGTCCCATTCCTAGTTGATTGCATCTCCTGATGATGGCTATTTGTGCGTCGGGTGTCAGGTATCCCCTTAATAAATCATACCTGGGCGGATAACCTGACATTGTTCGGTTGGAAAGTGTGTGGTTTCGATGTCGGTGTGCTCCGGGTTAGATGTAGATGATATAGGGTAGCAAATGTTGAATCTTCCTAAAGTGGTAGTAGGTTATATCTTACTTAGGTTCTAATCTCATCTTATTTTCACTTAACTCATATATTTCACCAAACATGCATGATAATGCGGTAAGCAGGTAGTTTTTATTACTAAATGGTTATAGTGGTACCTGGCCTCGATGAGGGCTCAGGCTCATCATCCCGATCCACCATGTGTAGAGTGGGCCCCGTCTTCTGGGTCGCCCGTGGGTTTCTGTCTACCGGCTGCTGCACTTTCTTCTGACCGTCAGATCCAGCTCCCTGATCGGTCTTGCCCTTGCCCCTGGTGTCGGGCCTATAGGCTCTGCTAGCAGGATTCCGGTAACACTCATAAGCTCGATGCCCGTAGACACCACAGAAGTTGCACTCCACCTTATTCCCCTTACAGTCGAGCCCGGGGTGGTCCTTGTGACACCATCTACAATGAAGCGTCGCTGGTAGCCACCACCGGCTCCCCTCTCAGTCTCAGATCCTGAGGATTCGCATTGTCAATTCCCATATCTCAATCAGTTACTAATTTATTTCTTAACTCATTCAATATCATTTCTCTCACCCTTTGGCGCCTTAGAGCGCAGTGGTGTAGCTGCAATAGCATAGGTCAGCTTCAATGGCTCTTCCGAAGCCTTCTCCTTTTCCTCCTTCCCTTTCGGGTTCTGATTCTTCTGGGCCTGAGGCTGGTACTTTTGTTTCTTGTACCCTCCTTGCCCTTGACTCTCTGAGCTCTTCCCAGCACTCTTCCTCTTAGCATTCTCCTCGTCCCTCAGCTGGACGGTAATCTCAACCTTAGCAGCGGCATGATAGCACTCCTGCTTTTCCATAGTATTAGTCTCACTTATTTCTCATAATCTAAATCTTATTCACCACTTACTCAAATTTCAATCATTCTTATTACCTGCAAGGTAGTGTAACTCGTCGGCCCCATGCCGTAGCGGAGTCGATGGCTAAGCCCGCCATAGAAGCGGTCTACCAAGATCTGGTCAGAATACCCTAGACCTGGCAGAAGACGGAGCAAGGCGGTGAACTCTGAGTAATACTCGTCCACCGTCATCTTGTCCGACTGCTTAAGCGCATCTAACTGCAAGCGCTTCTTCGTCTGGACATGGGCGGGGTAGTACTTTGCCCGTAGCAAGGCGGTGTACTGCTCCCAGCCGAACTCTGGGTTGGCCACATGCTCGGCCCTCACCAGCTTCCACCATCGCCCATCGCCCGCCGCCCCCTTCAGGTAGAAAGCAGCTAAGCGCACCTTGATCCCAGCAGGACATCAAGGGTCTCGAAGGCGGTCTCCAGCTCGGAGATGTACGCCTCAAGCTTGGCGGGATCGGTCTCTCCCCCTTGAAATGTGCGGGTCGAAGATCTGACAGACTCTTCACCCAGTTGGGTTCCCTAGGTTGTGGCGGTGGAGGTGGTGCACCCACACCAGGCTGATAGCCCATGTGCCCTAAGGCGGCAGCTACGATCTCTGCGATCGTCTGCCCTCCAGGTATCCCTGGAATATCCTCACCCCGGCCGCGACCTCGGCCTCCTCTAGGGCATCCTGCCATCTGAAAGCATAACTTACATTAGTTCACATTCACCATGTTTGGCTAGTAAATTTATAACGTCCGTAGACGGTAAAGACAATCCACACTTATTAGTGGTCATCTGACTCTACTCACTCTAACTTCTCACACCCTTAACCCAATACTTATTTCTTAGCTTATATCCTAACTCGGTGGTCACTCATGTCCGGTATTTCTTGATCAGAGCGTAACTACGCTCTGATACCACTTTTTGTAACACCCCATCCAAAGCCTATCGTGGTTATCGCAATCTGAACACTTAATCGAATGTCGCAGCGGAAATAAACAACTCCTGGACCTTGCCACGGTCTGATCGTTAGAAGATACCGGTTTAATTACTTACAATACTTATCCCAAAAACAATTATCCAACTTACACGTCAACATTCATAATACCACGACCAACCGAGTACTAGTATCTCAAACATAATTCCAAGCTTACATCAGTTTAATATCAACAGTCGGGTGCACAGGCGCAACCCGAACTCAAAATAAAAGTCCCCTCCTAAGTCTAACCGCTCCTACTCTCGTAGTGCGTCCTCATCGGCCTCTTACCTGCAAGTGTAAAAATAGCCCCCGAGGGGGTCAGCACGAATGCTGGTACACCCTCTCATGGCCCCCAAGCTAACGGGGCTACGACGACTAATTGTCGATAGCATGGAAATTGATTACATACACAAACATAATATGAAGTGCAATAACAATAACCACAGATGAACATATAGTTCACAAGCAATGAACGACTCAAGCGTTCCCTTAACAAGTGGGTTAGTAACCCCCTCCTTAGTCCTCATTTCCTTAATCTCAGTTCCTTACCTTACCTTAATCTTAATCTCAATCTCAATCTTAATCTTAATCTCAGTATACAAACCTTTCCTGGAAGGGATTGGTTGTAGCTTAATTCGAACCTGGGATTTAGGTGATCCCACCGCACCATCTTAATGCCACCTACTCTGGACGGGAGTCCAGCGTAGCTGAGCCGGCAACCGGCCCTAGGCTACAAGTCCGAAGACAAGTCCTTAAGCGGAGGGCGGATCTGATTCAGATACCGTCCCCCTTTCCACTTAGCATGCATGACCGGAGATCGGTCCCGGGTTTCCTCACTCAAGTTCCAGTTAGTAGACATCTTAAACACCATGTGCTAGCTAAGCCTTATCGGGCATTAACCAACAACATCAACTTAACTTTATTCTTAACTCAGTAAGTACTAAACTTGGTTAGTAACAATCTCAAGCCTCGCGGGTTAGTGTAAATAACACAACACAACGAAACAATATAACCGGTTGCATGCTTTATCTTGTTTTAGTCATAGCAAATAAACAGATAGCACACAAGCCGAGGGACACCTCGTTAGCAAGCAGGTCACGAAAAGGATTGTACCGTTCACCGTCGATCGTTGTTTGTTTAACCTTCTTCGGGGTCCCAATTCACAAACCTAAAAATTCATTCATTTTTAGGTTATTAGTTGTTTGCACCTTACTCAACTCACTTAGTTCCTAAGTACTTCCATTCAATAACCTCTCAAGTCCTTATCACTTAATCTTACAGACTTAACTTTATACATTAAAACTTATACTTGATCTTAACTTAATTCCTTAAGTTCTTAGGCTCCCAATCATTACTACCCTACCAAGGGCATACCTCATTACCCATTACCATTCTTAGAAATTGAAATTCCTTTTTTTTTTTTTTTTTTTTATTTTTAGGCTCGACCGGACTTACCGACCGGACTTGCCAAGTCCGGTCCATTCCAGTACCTTTTACCGTTAGAAAATTCACTCCGACCGGACTTACATGTCCGGTCCTATGTCCGGTCGATTCCAGAGACTTATAATCCGTACTAAATTCATGCCGACCGGACTTGACAAGTCCGGTCCCATATCCGGTCCATTCCAGAAACATTTTCCCTCTCACAAAACAAGCCCGACCGGACTTGCAAGTCCGGTCCCCCAAGTCCGGTCGATTCCAGAAACATTTCCCGGTAGTGTATAGAGCCCGACCGACCTTGCAAGTCCGGTCCTAAGGCCGGTCGGCTCTAGAAACTTGTTTCTAAATTCCTTTTCAACTCCAAACTTCTCCTCATATATCCTATATGTTATAACCTCATTTGGGCACCTCAAATACACCTTAAGCCCTCCTTAAAATACCTTAATTCATCCACCAAAATCCATCTTAGTCATTATGCATTTTCCTTGTATAATGCTAACACTTGTAATGTTTTTCCTCTAGGTTTCTTGTGGTGGTTCATACCTAATGTAACCACTATGCCAAATGTTTTCTTCACCACTATACATCATCTCCCAAGCATCTCTCACTATCTAATCTCTTTAGCATTCACTTAAAGTTCCTTAACAAGTTAAACTTCCTTACCATCACATTATTTCCTTCCTAGTTGTGCACCAACATTTGCCTAAGTCCTAAATACCCAAATACATTCTTTGATTCTAAACATTCCATGGTGATACCTAAGTCATCATAAGTCATTAAAACATCTTAACTTCACCCTTTTTCATCAAGACAACCCATAGAACATCTCCTAGTACTTTCTTAGTCATTAAATCCCTTAGAAAATCTTAAACACTTAAACTCTCCTTTAAATTTTGCCATAGGTTCTCTAGTATATAGTACTTCCTAACACATGGTTTTTCTTCATCAAACAACCAATACCACAAAAATTCTCATCACAATAGTTTAACACCCATTTACACCAAAACTTCACCACATCATCATATAATGCTTAAACCTAAAATGCTTGGCACTTAGGCCCTTAAATAACAATAATCTTAACCACTGAATCTCCACATATATATATGCCTTCAACCTGCGAATACACTCAACAAGGCTCCCATTGAAATAAAATGCTTCTTGTACTTCACCTTTACATCCTTAAACTATCTCTTTTCTCATTTGCTCCTTAGTCACAAGTTCACAAGAATAGTCATTGTTTCTCCTAGGTTTTATAGAACCTTCCCAATATAACTCTACACTAAACTCATCGTATATCCATATCTCATTCCCTTAAACAATAAGACAACTTAAGGTAAGTAATTTACCTTGTTTTCTCACAAGCTTACAAGCTTTTCTCCTTAGGTTTTCTTTGTTCAATCTCGGTCACCAATGTGATTCTCCTTGCCAATGTTCTAACCAATATCCAATGACTCCAATGAGTACTAGATAACACATTAACCCTAAGGAACAAACCCTAGGTTTAAAAATATGTTTTAAGGTATTAATGTGATTGTTTTACCTTGGTTTTCAAGACAACTTGGATGTGAAGCAAGAAGGACCTCCTCTCTCCTTTGAAGAGTAAAACAAGCTAGAACAAGGCATAAACATGGAGTCCCATGAGTATATATTTTCGGTTATGTGAAAAAATGGTGGAAACCTAGATTTTCTTACACTTTCTTTACCTTAAGAGAATGGAGATGCCAATGGAGTCTCCAAACTTGAATTTCCTCCTCTAATGGTGGTTTGACTTGGCACCAAAATGAAGCTCTTGGAGTTTTGAAAAGATAGAAAGGAGGAGCTTGAGCTAACTAAGAAGAGTATCTATTTTGTTTTGGATTTGGAGCTTAAATGAGCAAGTGGTGTGCAAGAGAAGGTGGAGCTTTCATGGAGGTTAAGCTCAACGTGAATGGAGAAGAGAAAGAGAGCAAGAAATCGTGGGCAACAAGGGAAAATGAAGAAGTGAGGAGAGAGGTAAGCTAAAGTGATATTTATCTTAAAAAGGTGAATAGTGTTTTATGCTTTATAACTTACTTATTTGCTTTCTCTTAACTTAGTTAGATAGTGTGGTGAGTCACACTTAAAGAAACCGGCCCCCTTTTAGTGAATGAGGGTAGTTTAGTCTTTGTTGACCAAATGTCTCACTTATATAGACTTATGTTATAAACTAGCTTAATAAATTCACTATTCATCAAAAACAAGGCACATTGTTGTGAAATTTTTGATTTCCCATTGATGTAGACCTCCAAATGTGATACTATATAGTACACATATTAATTAAAGAGTAATGATGGACATTTAGCCATTCAAAACTCATTTACAAGACAATTTTTCAAAAACGTGCTTTAAGACTCCTTAAAGCACATTTTGTGTTTTAACTTGTTTTCAAGCTTGGTTTTCTTTGGTAATTGATTTAAAATGACCATTAGGATATTACTAAGGTCTTGGAACAATATTTGGGTACTCTCCCATATCTCTCCAAGCTTAGAGCACGTTTTTGCTTAAACTGCTCTTTTGGTGTTTCCTTATATTTTCTTTGATTAGAAATATTTCTTAATGTTTCTAAGGCATTATTTAGCCTCCTTATATCTTAGTTTATCATTTAAACACCATATCTAAGTTTGGGGTATTTCAGTAAAAGATTTATAAGACTTGGGGTGGCATTGTGATTTCCGAAAACTTGGGGGTACTAAAAGGAGTTTAGTACAAACCTTAGGTTATTAGGAATTTTAGGAATTGATTTGGTTAAAATTGGAGTTAATTGAATTAAATAAGTATAATATAAGGTATTTCATAATATTGTTACAAATGGGTAACATATGTGGTAAAATCGAGATTTAGAGAAAGTATAAGGTTAGGAATAATGTTTATAACCTTTTGGTATAGTTTGGTGATTTTGGAATTATATACAAGGCTTTATAAGGACATATGTATAATATATGATTTTAATGGAATTAGAAAACTATATGTTATAAAGAGGGGAAAATTGGTGAATATGAAAGTTAAGTGGTGGAAAAATAAAATAGACCATGGGGTCTGTTCGTTATTTTGAGAAAATGTAACCATGGGTTATAAGTATATTAAGGAATAGGATTATAATATAAGGTATATACTATAAGTGTAACAAGGAAATATAATTTGGGGTTGAGTTGTAATTATGGGAGTGTTGATGGAATTAATTAATATCGAGACGTTTAAGGGCTGTTTGGTATTTATTAACAATATATAACTATAAGTTATAATTGTTTTAATGACATAGTTGTCAAATTATATGTTATATAACTATAATATACATGGTATAAATTATGTGGAGGATTTTGTAAATATTAAGGAACATAGGTGCTGTTCGGAAATATTAATATTTTTGAATGAACTTTATAATATGGTTTTAATGTTTAAGAATTATCATTTGTAATAGAGGTATTCATTAAAAGGATGAATATATATTATAAGAATTGCCATATAAGAAACAGTTCCATAAATACATACACATAAATAAATATGTTGTGGTGGAAATGTAATATGGTTTAATGACCATATATTTTCATAATTAAAATGACATATAAAAGGAAAAGAATTACAAACATTGGATAAGGAGTGTTAGGACTGTACATGTGATAATAAGGATTGATAATGCAAAGTATTGTTTACCACATTGGAATTTGGGAAAAAAAAGAAGAAACAAACCTTAGAAAATAAATACTAAGGTGAAATGTATGGTGTATGACAAGAATCATACATACAATATAGAAACAAGCTATATGATGTACAAACATACATTAGGTTACATGCGATAACAAAAGCTCAACTATAAAGTATATTAATATACGAGACAAGACTACGCTTGTAATATAACACTTTCCAATCTCGAGTTAAACCTAAAACCCGACAAACATTGACAGTTAATAACGGGGGTTAACCGGGAGGTATTAGTGACGGTACGGGTACCGTAAAATTTTGTTGTTATACAGTATGCTAATCAGTAGCATTATGTATTGTATAGACTGTTAGAGACGACGCACGGAGCATGGGATCTTGCTGATTCATACTCCACCGTAATACTCAGGGTGAACGGTATGTTTATTTATGTGGCTTGATTGTCTCTGAGATTTCCTCAGTTCAGACATTGTGTGAAAATCTGTTTAAGATTGAATGTCTGCTTGTGTGAATTAATATGCCTGAGCTCTATACTAATGCTGCTTATAATTATTACTGTTGCACGATAACAGTACTGTTCGTATATATGACTATTATAAAACGGACTAGCGCAATGATGCTATCTTATGTGTAATATAAGGAACGTAAGAAAAACATTGTTGCATTAAGACAATAAGATACATATATTATATGAGACTTATATACGGAGCATTGGCCTCTTTAACGCCGCTCTCGTATCTAACACTGGATCCTGAGTCGACATACTCAGGATTGGACTAACGACCTTAGTCTGTTGTGTTAGGAAAAATAATACGCGATGCGATGGTATAGATAAGTTATCAAGAGGATGTGGCTCTTGCTGTGAAATGTGATCCATTAACGATACTAGGATACCGTGTGGTAACCGTAAGTATCAGGATAAATTTCCAACGACTACAGATTGTTCGTAGGACGGAGACTCTACCGCTGGAGTGGCTACTGCCGTGGGTGACCCGCCAAAGAGATGGTAACTAGAGACACGTCGTTCTAACGAGACGTTGTCATCAGACATGATTGAACAATTACGAACGACTATATTAACTCGTACATTAGGCGAACATTATTTGGGCTTGCATGCCAAAGACGAAGTCATACTCGTTTATAATTCTCTTTGGTTGTGCTTGTGGTTATGTGTGGTATGTTGGTGGATTTGTTTGAACAAGCCATCGTGCTCATATTGGTGTTGTGAACTGGTTGTGTCGAGTCACCGTACTCATGTGGTGGATTGTGGTTGGGTGTCTGGTCGAGTGAGTCGCTGAACTCAATTATGAATTATTAAGTGTTTGTTGGAGTGGAGTCTCTGTACTCATATAAGCGCTGGTAAACGCTTTCAGTGGTTTATTACGATGCGATGTGTGAAGCGGGGGCTTGTTTTTATTTGAGATTACTGCAATATATATTGTTGCTTTACAGTTTCAACATTGAACTATTTGTATGGAAACGAATTGCATACTCTCGACCAAATACTGAATGGTCGAGGGTGCATGACAGTCAGATAATAACATACTCAGCAGGGGCTGATTCCATACCACAAACTAACCATTTTTGCAGGTATGCAACTTCCGGTGTCGGCAAAGAGAGTGACGCGCTGGGTAGTTGATTACAGTTATTTAAACATGCACTGTTGCATTTAATATATGAACCTAGAAACATGTATAGGTTTTGGATACGTAGAAAGCTCACTGTGAATGTTATTTTATATTGGTTTTGGGAGTTTAGATCTATCTCTTGTTGTCACTCTGCGAAAAGTTTCGTATTTAAGAGCTTATCAGGAAGCACGTTATTACTCGTATGGGCGAGCAAGAACGGTGACCAGTAGTCAATTGTTGAGATTACCGCTGCGATTATATTGTTAAGTAAGATGATTAGGAGCCGAATAGAGTAGGGGTGTTACAAAAGTGGTATCAGAGCGGAGTACCGCTCTGATGACAAGAGATAGTAGGATTTATACAGTGAGCATAGGTTTTTGGGAATACGGGAAACGTGGGAGGATACGTGACCTTGCGGGGTTGATGCAATGCTTAAAACTTGCACACCATAACCGTGGAGGCACTTCAATAATAAATGACCGAAACTACGGTATTAGACCAAGTAAAGGTCTAACCCGTCCTCTTGACTTATTCAGAGAGAGGTCAGGTAACAGTACTAAGGAAGAACACGGAGCAGCGGAAGGTGGTGAAGGTCCAGCACACCCAAGTAAGCGAAGATGGTATGAACCACTCGCACTTGATGGGAGAGCATCCCGGAAAATTTGCAATGGTACCCCACCCGCCGCAGCCCGTATCCCGAGTACTATCTAGTGAGGCAATGAAATGAGAAACACCACGGAGATAACTCTCCTGTTCGGAAAGACCCGATGTGGATGCGAAGAAGATTATGTTAAATGTAGAAAATAAGACTTTGTGTTTTGATGTAATCTTAGGACCGGGGGTCCTGGTAATGACATAATGTCTACCATACGAGGATGTGATAAATAATGGACCGAGTTTGAGGAGAAAAATTTCCTGTAGGACTAATGGGCTAACTTGCTATGAGCAAAGCAAACCCTGTCCTATATCCAAGAAACACTGGTCAGTGCGCTTGGGGAAAAGGAAGTGGAAATGACGAGTAATGATTAGTTTTAAGATATGTAATAGATGGAAGGAATTACCTTTTTGAAGTCTCACCCGAGCGAGTAACTCTAAACCATCAACACTGAAGGTTCAAGATGCCCGACGTGCATGAGGAGAAATCTTGAGAACTGTAGGAACAAGAACTCGTCAATTGCTACCATGCAACGCCTCGTGAGGAGAGTAAGACTTTATTACCATAACAAGCTTGTGGGAACGGGTGCGGGAGTGGACTATATAAATTTGAATAAGAACTTTTGACTTGAACAGGAACCCGACTAGGGAATATCACTGCACTAACACCCGTACCGGTGGCGCAGGCTGCATGGCGCACTTGCCACTGCAATGCCACACTAACCAAGTACTAAATTTCAACCTACCTTGCGCACTTGCTACAGCAAGTGCCGACAGTAAACTAACCCTAAAGGACGTGGTGGTCCAGGCGGTTACCAATAGAACACTAAATCTTTGTAAGTCCGTATGCAATAAGCAGGACACAACCTTCTTAAGGGCAGGGGTACGAAACCCTTGGGTTTGAGGTCGAGAGAACCTCGAGAAGACCTAGCCGGTCTGACCATTAAACCAAAAAAAAATACACCATTTAGTAGAATATAAAAGGGGATGAGAGAATAACAATAGTTAGTGCTTACAGTCTAACCCCAGTGCCGTATGGACATTAAACGTCAACCATTACCGGTGGGGAGTGACGGGTCTTCAGGACCAGCATAACAATATTTAGAGATGCGTGACACTCGTGGTTAACCACTACGATTGAACATTGCCATAGGGCAAGAAGTGAGCTGTATGAGGCAGGACCTTTTAAAAAAATAATAATAGGCAGATGTTGGAACGTGCAATAAAAAGGGCCGTGATGCCCGCACCACACGCCGGAGGTGTCGTGATCCATTATGCTGCTAGACTCCCGTATGGAGGGCAGTGGATATAAACTAAAAGTGAAAATTGCCTGATGACGGAAGATACCGTTTACCTCAAGGGATGGAGGAATATGAGTTGAATAAGAGTAAGGCCACACAATGAAGAGAATGATTAGCGGAAACCACTAAGTTTGGGCACCCAATTGTAAACCTCAGGAGAAAGTATTAAAACCACTAGGAAATAAATTAATAACAAGACTAACAATCATTTAACTATCAGAATCAGTATTGAGGCTGAATATCGTATGGCATAGGCCTACGGAGGGATACCTTAGTACCACCAAAGTGACCCAAAACTAGGGGAAAAAGGGTGATGAATCACAAGTACTGATTAATATCAGACTAACGGGACTACCATAAGACAGGGGAAACCCGAGGTGTCAACCTTTATCATGGAGTCCGAAACACCATATGGTGTAACCCAATAGATTGGGTGGAATCCGCATACTGAAAACTCATGTCTGAAGGCGTTAACAGCCTAGGAGTGAACGGGAGAGATAACAGGTAGTTACTGATCCCCACTCACAAATACCAGATGACGAACATGTGGAAACCAGAATCAGGGCGATAAGTCGCAAACACCTATCTTAGAGATAGTAGAGGAAATATACATTAATAAAAGAAACCATAGAGCCTAATATTAGGGCCATTCTGACATTAAAGGTTAAGAATTGGCAGCATAGCTACTCAAACATAAGTTACCAAGACTAAGAGTACGATAATCACCGGGTACGAACGCTACGAGTGCACTAAACGAGACATGGGACGACCGCACTCCTAGGAGCTTGTGGGCCTGACAAACTATATGAAGTTAGTTGGGTAAGTAGTAATGTATCAGTATGGTACCCCATGCATGTAAACGAGTGGTGTAGGACCCAGGAGGTAATCAACTCTGTGTCTAAGTCAGCGAATGGAACCCTGACTAGGTGAACCATGTAATGACGAGAGAGATCTCAGTCAAACTAGCAAGGTTAGGAAAATCAAGGATAGCTTGATAATAAAGTGACATAAGGTCGCAACTCCACAGTGGAGGAGTTAAACATAAGTTTTGGGGATTTTAGTAAACGAGGAAACTAAGGCCAATTGAATGGTAATGGCAAATTGAACCCATGAATGAGAAAAGGAATTGTGGTATTTAAGGAAGTTATCTTAGAGAAACCCTTGTGATAGTAGATGCTACCCAAAAAGGGGGCACAAAGAGAGTTATACCACGCGCTGAGGGCGCTGCGATGATGTCACGTTAAATAATAACAACCACATGCCCAAGCCATAAACGTTAGTATGTTAGTACCAATTAGGTTGAACAGAAAATGAATACCAAGCTAAAACCCACAGTCGTATTATATGTTTACAACAGACGAAGGGCAAAAGCGAGCATTACAAGAGATACTCTAAGCTGGAGATTAGATACTCCATGCAAACCGCAACGGCGGATAACCGTCCAATCGACTGGTACATGGTGCGCAACAAGCGACCATTATAATAACTGTTAAATACTAAAGTACCAACACACGAGGGATACGAGTTTACACTAGCAAAAGCGGACCTACAAGGTACCCAAAGAACGAACTCATTCCAGAGGGAAATAACTTAGAGTCATGAGGCGCCAGTTGGTTGCGCATATCAGACTCGTCTTGACATTTTAGAGATAACTACTGCAAGCACTAGGTGCTAGAGCATAGCTCGACAACCCTTTTACTGAAGGTTAGTTCGGTAGGGTGACATGAACTCATGGGAACATACCATGAGCATGTATAGAATTCAGGAGAGCTGAATAAAATGGCTAGTTGAAAAATAAGTGTGTGTGACTAACGATACCACACAGCCGAATAAATTACACCATTCTCATAATTATGGAAGACTGTGTAGAAAACACCGTCACATGGACTTGGAACGAACATGAAACTACTACCTAAAAGGGGTAAACTAACCATATAGTAGTTGGGCAGACTGCTTGCGGAGCGAGTGGGCCCATATTGCTTAGGTTTGACATACCTAGCAGGCTTAAGGAACACAAATGATGTGTTTACATCTTCCGATCAAACCGTATATGAATATACATACACCTAAGCGAGGTAGGCGGTATAACCTGAGGCGCTAAAGCCCGACCCTATGGAAAAAGGGGTAATGAAATATGTAACACATTAGTGCACGAATAATCCCACTGGAATGGAACATCTTGAACTTATTACTTCACGATAATATATTCGTAGATTACGTGGGCGTAATCATTTTTAAGGGGGGTAGAGCGATTAAAATATACCGTACGTAGGAGTACGTAGCGCATGGTACACATGCAGCAAACACTATTATTGTACGTAGAGTACAAGTGTTACGATTGTGTTATGTTACTTGAGGTAATATTGTGATGTATTATGTGTATGAACATAAATATATTTTAGTTCGCATTAGTTATGGCGAATAGGAAAGGGAGAACAGATAGAGTGTTCTTATCCTAATTCCGATTATTTATGCAAACGTTGCGAACACTAAACACATAAACGCCTAACTTGTTATCTCCGGTTGAGAGTTCAAGTAGGTCTATCTGGTAGCTTCGATGGGAGATGGCAAATAAAAGGAGTAGAAAGCTCCATATCATATGATTTGTGACTCGGTATGAAACCGAGTATTGGAATGCGATGAGTGAGTCGGCATGAGACCGATGTATAGCCTAGTGGAGGTAAAACCTCTAGGAATTGTATGAATAATTATAAGTCGAGTGAACTTGGTACGTGGTTAGGATACATGACCCTATATGCCGGTGATTAGGTTAATTACACTAGTTGACTTGTGTATCTATGGGATACGAGGTGGTAAATATCAAGAGGAAACAAGATTAGAAGTGAATAAACAATTGATTGATTGAATTTGACGTGGGAAGTTGAACTTGATCCTGGTCCGATCAAGGGAAACCGAACACAAATTGAGGTGAGAGATAGTTCAACACTGACGCTGACCACGTCGGGGTTGAATGATTCTCGAAACTTCCTACAAGTGGACACAGATATGAATGGAAATTGGAATTTAGGCGTCACTCGAAGAGCCGTGGACCGTGGAGTCCTTCGTCATTAGACCGGTGTGTCTGCGAGTGACATCACCCATAGAACCGTGGACCGCAGAGTCCTTTGTCGTTAGACCGGTGTGTCTGTGGGTGACTAAGGAAATAAGGTGACTGCCCGAGGAGCCGTGGACCGCAGTGTCCTTCGTTATGATCAAACCGGTGTGTCCGCGGGTAGTAGACGTTGGTTGGGTTGGGGATCGTCAAGTCCTGGTCTTTAAGACTGCTTCCCTGTGAGTTGTCAACGTTAACTATATGTGCACGCATACATGTGGAATGATGTGTGGGTATCCTCGCGAGATACTAACATGTAGATAGGGATGCGTGGAGTATCCCTTGCAAACACCTTTGAGTACTTTATGAGTTCTGCACCTTGTCTAGTGCTGTGTACTATGAGTTTTGCACCTTGTCTAGTGCTGTGTACTATGAGTTTTGCACCTGGTTGGATATATAAATAGTACCGCTGAGTACTTTTGTGGATGAATTGGATGTGCACCTTGTTTAGTGCTATGAAACGAATGAGCTTATACCATGAGTTTGACTACTTGATATATGCTGTATGTATAGACTAGGTCTGAACCTGGTGGGAGTTACTCCCTAGCAATGGACTGTTTGGTTACTTAGTGGAACTTGATTCCTTAGGTGAACTGTAGAGGGTTAAGGACTTCGGGACGAAGCCTTTTTAAGGGGGGTAGACTGAAATACCCCTAACCTTTAAAATATAATTAAATGATCTATTAATGATCTAAAATGATTAATAAACATCTAATTATATTGGGGAACAATCTAAAAGATCTCAACAAGGCAAAACACGCCTTAAGATCGGTAAAGCCAAAATGTGCTTAAGACACCATAAAGATTGTGACCTCAAATAGGATCCAAAGTGGATTCCTAAGTATTATAATGAAGTAAGGAACACAACAAAACCGTTCTCAAGGAGAACTAAGCTCAGGAACACCCTGTGACACAAAAATGTGCACTAAAACACCTTAAAGCACGTTTTTGTGAGATTGCCTTTTAAATTGATTTTTTAATGGGCTTAAAAATTATAATTATCCTTAAATATGATATTTTATCATATTGTATCATATTAGGAATTTAATTCCAGAAATTTACGAATTTTTACAAATTAATATTAAAATATTAATAAAACCCTAAAGTGGGGCCCGTTCGAGTCAATATTGACCAAGTATGGTCAATGGTCAATTAATTGACCCAATTGACCAAGGATTTCGACAGGCAAGGAGGAGAGGAGTCAGCATAATCATTGTTAGACAAATTAGCTACCTAATACCAAATTTGCAATAGTAAAAGTTACTTTTATTACTTTTCCAATTCAATTAAGCCTTTCCAATCATTCTTCTTCACTCACCTTGCTTCCCAGCCGATTCCAGCAGCCCCTCACCTCTCTTTGCTTCTCCATTTTCGTGGTTACACAGCCAAACTCAGAGGAGAACAGCAATCACCATTGGTAAGCTTATTAAGCTCTTAAATGTTCATTTTCTTCACAATTTCTTCCTCTTTCAATGGAGCAAAGCATCAACCACTTCCATCAATGTTCTTAGGTTGTTATGGAGGTTAAATGGAGGGTGTATCTCGGCATTAACAAGGGAAGAAGGTGGAGAAAGCTAATCTTGTTCTTAAGGTATAAAAATGTGCTCTAAGCACATATCTTTTGATTCCCTTCAAATTCGGCTGTGAAACTTTGTTTCTAAGCTTATAATCTTCATCTTAACATACTTATCCAGTTGGTACATCAAGAGCTTCGAAGTATAACCAGATCCAAGCCAAAAACACCATTTTAGGCATTTTAAACAAGGTAAAGATTAGCTATCTTCTAATCTGAGTTATACCAGTTTAAAGCTTGGTTTTAGTAGCTCTTTTAACACTCTTTGCCTACTGTAAATACAGGCCGAGATTAACCTTGTATACCTTGGTGTTCTAAGGTAAATTTTACCTTGAAAATTGACATTAAACACTTCTTATGGTTAGATCTTGCTTGGAGACTAATCATGCCTTAATTGCTGTTTGAAAACATGTAAACTAAGCTGTGGAAAATAGATCTCCATACAGCCGTGGCCAACAAGGCATATACAAGGATAAATCAAGGTATAAACACCTTAAACTTATGATTTTTATAAATTTTAAGCATATATATATATATATGGCCGAGAGTGAAGTTACATATATAGGTCATATTGACCTAAAAATGGAAAAAATGGCTAAGATAAATTAAGCTAGTCATTTAAGAGGTTTAATTAACATAATGGTCAAATTATGGCATTATGTGGAAAAATAATTAAACTAAGGTGAGGCCGAATATATATGCTATATTTTGAGACATTTATTGTGTAATTTATTTTGCAAGTTCAAGGTTGTAATAAGGCCATGTCATTAGGCCATTTTAATTTAATTTTATAAGCTTATTTAGTTTTATTTATGCTTATATAATTAAGTTGGGGCCAAATCGTAATTACTGGAAAATATAAAGCCGTGGGCTTAATTTAGAGGAGTTTAGGGTTTTTAAATGAATTTAATAAAAATTATAACATTTTATAAAGTTTTGGGTCAAAATTGTAAAAATAGAAAAGTATGGGGTATTGTTGGTAATTACCGAAAGTTTGAGTCCCAATTGGTATTAGAAGTCAAAGTTGACTATATAGGAGACTTTGACCAACTTTGGAGAATTTTAGAAATTAAAATACTACCTTATAATAAGATACTTATTAAATTGTAAAAGATTTATAAGACTTGGGGTGGCATTGTGATTTCCGAAAACTTGGGGGTACTAAAAGGAGTTTAGTACAAACCTTAGGTTATTAGGAATTTTTAGGAATTGATTTGGTTAAAATTGGAGTTAATATGAATTAAATAAGTATAATATAAGGTATTTCATAATATTGTTACAAATGGGTAACATATGTGGTAAAATCGAGATTTAGAGAAAGTATAAGGTTAGGAATAATGTTTATAACCTTTTGGTATAGTTTGGTGATTTTTGGAATTATATACAAGGCTTTATAAGGACATATGTATAATATATGATTTTAATGGAATTAGAAAACTATATGTTATAAAGAGGGGAAATTGGTGAATATAGAAAGTTAAGTGGTGGAAAAATAATTTAAATAGACCATGGGGTCTGTTCGGTTATTTTGAGAAAATGTAACCATGGGTTATAAGTATATTAAGGAATAAGGATTATAATATAAGGTATATACTATAAGTGTAACAAGGAAATATAATTTGGGGTTGAGTTGTAAATTATGGAAGTGTTGGTGGGAATTAATTAATACCGAGAGTTTTAAGGGCTGTTTGGTATTTATTAACAATATATAACTATAAGTTATAATTGTTTTAATGACATAGTTGTCAAATTATATGTTATATAACTATAATATAACATGGTATAAATTATGTGGAGGATTTTGTAAATAATTAAGGAACATAGGTGCTGTTCGGAAATATTAATATTTTTGAATGAACTTTATAATATGGTTTTAATGTTATAAGAATTATAACATTTGTAATATAAGAGGTATTCATTAAAAAGGATGAATATATATTATAAGAATTGCCATATAAGAAATAGTTCCATAAATACATACACATAAATAAATATGTGTTGTGGTGGAAAATTAATATGGTTTAATGACCATATATTTTCATAATTAAAATGACATATGATAAAAGGAAAAGAATTACAAACATTGGATAAGGAGTGTTAGGACTGTACATGTGATAATAAGGATTGATAATGCAAAGTATTGTTTACCACATTGAATTTGGGAAAAAAAAAAAAGAGAGAAACAAACCTTAGAAAAATAAATACTAAGGTGAAATGTATGGTGTATGACAAGAATCATACATACAATATAGAAACAAGCTATATGATGTACAAACATACATTAGGTTACATGCGATAACAAAAGCTCAACTATAAAGTATATTAATATACGAGACAAGACTACGCTTGTAATATAACACTTTTCCAATCTCGAGTTAAACCTAAAACCCGACAAACATTGACAGTTAATAACGGGGGTTAACCGGGAGGTATTAGTGACGGTACGGGGTACCGTAGAATTTTGTGTTGTTATACAGTATGCTAATCAGTAGCATTATGTATTGTATAGACTGTTAGAGACGACGCACGGAGCATAGGATCTTGCTGATTCATACTCCACCGTAATACTCTCAGGGTGAACGGTATGTTATTTATGTGGCTTGATTGTCTCTGAGGATTTCCTCAGTTCAGACATTGTGTGAAAATCTGTGTTAAGATTGAATGTCTGCTTGTGTGAATTAATATGCCTGAGTTCTATATTAATGCTGCTTATAATTATTACTGTTGCACGATAACAGTACTGTTCGTATATATGAACATATTATAAAACGGACTAGCGGCAATGATGCTATCTTATATGTGTAATATAAGGAACGTAAGAAAACGTTGTAGCATTAAGACAATAAGATACATATATTATATGAGACTTATATACAGAGCATTGGCCTCTTTAACGCCGCTCTCGTATCTAACACTGGATCCTGAGTCGACATACTCAGGATTGGACTAACGACCTTAGTCTGTTGTGTTAGGAAAAATAATAACGCGATGCGATGGTATAGATAAGTTATCAAGAGGATGTGGCTCTTGCTGTGAAATGTGATCCATTAACGATACTAGGATACCGTGTGGTAACCGTAAGTATCAGGATAAATTTCCAACGAACTACAGATTGTTCGTAGGACGGAGACTCTACCGCTGGAGTGGCTACTGCCGTGGGTGACCCGCCAAAGAGATGGGTAACTTAGAGACACGTCGTTCTAATGAGACGTTGTCATCAGACATGATTGAACAATTACGAACGACTATATTAACTCGTACATTAGGCGAACATTATTTGGGCTTGCATGCCAAAGACGAGAGTTCATACTCGTTTATAATTCTCGTTACCTCGCCTTGTTGTTCATTGGTTGTGCTTTTTGGTTATTGTAACACCCTACTACGTACTTAATATAATTGGAATCGCAGCGGAATATGTGTGTTGTGAACTGGTTGTGTCGAGTCACCGTACTCATGTGTGGATTGTGGTTGGGTGTCTGGTCGAGTGAGTCGCTGAACTCAATTATGAATTATTAAGTGTTTGTTGGAGTGGAGTCTCTGTACTCATACAAGCGCTGTAAACGCTTTCAGTGGTGTATTACGATGCGATGTGTGAAGCCGGGGGCTTGTTTGTTATTTGAGATTACTGCAATATATATTGTTGCTTTACAGTTTCAACATTGAACTATTTGTATGGAAACGAGTTGCATACTCTCGACCAAATAACTGAATGGTCCGAGGGTGCATGACAGTCAGGTAATAACATACTCAGCAGGGGCTGATTCCATACCACAAACTACCATTTTTGCAGGTATGCAACTTCCGGTGTCGGCAAAGAGAGTGACGCGCTGGGTAGTTTGATTACAGTTATTTAAACATGCACTGTTGCATTTTAATACGAACCTAGAAACATGTATAGGTTTTGGATACGTAGAAAGCTCACTGTGAATGTATTTTATATTGGTTTTGGGAGTTTAGATCTATCTCTTGTTGTCACTGCGAGAAAATGTTTCGTATTTAAGAGCTTATCAAGAAGCACGTTATTACTCGTATGGGCGAGCAAGAACGGTGACCAGTAGTCAATTGTTGAGATTACCGCTGCGATTATATTGTTAAGTAAGATGATTAGGAGCCGAATAGAGTAGGGGTGTTACACGCTAGGCATGGGGTGGTTTCACACCCTAAGTCTTCCTAAGAGAGCCTTAAGGGCTTATTTTTTAAAGTTTTTGTTCTTATAAATATAACGGTGGTTTGGATGTTTTCTGAAGCTATAGGAGATTAATGCCCCACGAAACGAATGAGAGATCCGTTAGGTGTGGAGCAATAATGCATCCGAAGCTTTTCTGTCAATGCAAGGATCCTAGAGGGTAATTAACCAGGGCTTAACAATAATCAGAAATACAAGAAAATGAATTAAAAAAATGCAACAAAGCTAGATGTAAAGCAGGTACATGTGCACTGTAGGAATAAATTCAGTGAGAAAACACACACAAGATGTCAAAATTGATAATAGCTGCTATTTGAGTTTGAAACGCTCGGTTTTTTTTTTATTATTGAAACTCTCAACTAAACAGATTCAATTCAATTAACCAGATCTAATGTTAAAAACTAAAGATTAGTGCCACTGATAGTCTGGAAAACATGGTACATAACACAACAATAATCACAAGGAACAGTATTTACATACGGATCATGCTATCTGTAATAATACCCCGCTGCATGGGACATGGGTCTAAATTAACTGGTAAGCAATACTTCAGAGTACAAGAAAGGAAAACCGACCCTTTATTCAAGAAACTCGGTTACTCTTGTCAAGCTCAAGGTCGACTCCAAGCAATTCACCGAGCAAGCCTCAGCTCAAACCAGATCATGTATACACCAGAAGGAGGACGACACAGGTTCCCGCCAAGGATCTTACTGGAAAAGGAACAAAACAGAGCAAATGTCAACCCATAAGCTAATCGTATGGACATGATCAAATATAGAGCATAAACTAAAAATTAACCACGGGATGAATGCTTAGATCTGTAAATATCTCCTGGTCATATCCTGGAAGTTCATGCTAGTCTCGGGCTAAACCGAAGGCAGCCAGTGCGAATGTATTCCCACAACCAGAGAGGGTCACCGGTTATTTTCGTGGCAAACAGTTAACAAGGATTTATGTGAAACCCAAACAAAGGCATACAAGGAGAGTATCGAAGTGACAATATACACAAAATACAAACATGATTCGGCTAGAACTTTCTTCCTTTTCTCTCTTTTGTTTTTTACCGTCTGCTCGTGATCATCTTTGACAAAAAAAACCCTTAGTTAGGCAACCTGAAGATACATAGAAAAGGTACCGAGTGGGAGATATGGAGTTTCTAATAGCAGGCAGAATACCAACAAACTAATCTGTCAACCACAAACCACAACTTAGTCGACCAAGATGTACTTCACAATGAAAATATTCTAGAATTGATTGAAGTGCAAAATGAACGGGAATAGAGAAGTGGTCATCTAGTCTCACAAATTTCCATGTAAAAACGGAATCAGTAAAATAAATGAACAACGTAAATGTGATTTGGATAACCAGAAAGTATGACAAGAGGAAAACAGAGACATGGAACCAAAATTCGTTTTTATAGTTCACCATGTCCGTGAGCTTCAAGGCTCGCAACCAGGTCGGGTGGTTGCTGAGAGACGTGCGCAAGTAAAAGAATGAAATATGAAAATAAGATAGCAACAAATAGACATGTTATTCTAATCTGGAGTTCGTAAAAGAAAGTTGGAACATGCAGATGTGAAACGAGGCATTGAGGGCAGTAAAATGGACAATCAACACCAAAATCAGTACCTTCTAATGAAGTCGATCATATTCACCATTTTTAACATTCATTTAGCTAGACCGTGGAAGGACTCGACATGAGTAAGGATAATCTGAAACCAAAGGAGGCAGAATCCAAACGGCACCAGCACCGAGCATTTCTCGGTGAAGTCGGAGATTTCCAAGCCATCTTCGCAAAAGGGTTCCCCTAGCAGTTAAGGAATCGAAGTGCAGATGGTGAAGAAGAAAAACCCAAGAAAACAGTTAGAGTTCGAAAACGAATTTGTAACAGAGTGGAAACGATTGAAAGTTCAGGTACTCTTATCGCAACGCAAAGATTCTTGCCAGAGAATAAAACATGGCTTTCAAAAAATGTCAGTTGGCTACCGTGCAAGGTGAAGAATGAATTCTTCATCGTGTTAAGGTTTGAAGGTTTTTTTAAAGATGAAGAACGACAGAAAGGAAGAAGTCAATGGTGAAGAAGTTTGGCCGTTTTTCTGGGTTTCAGAATTCTAGGCCAGGACAGACAAGGGTCGAATGAATGTTTTTAGGGTATCGGCTACAGTTCTCTTTATAATAGAAAAATTAGGGTTTTTTTTGGGAGAAAAAGTAAGCTGACTTTTTTAATGGGCTTATTAAATTGATCTTGGGCATTGTTTAGGGTATTGGGGTGACAAAATCGGACCCAAAATTGAAGGGTGGGCCGGCTTTGGTCCAGGTGAGTTCAAGGCCACGTTTGGCCGCGTTCCATCCCAAAAGAAAACAAGGTTTTGCTCCTCTTGTGGTTAGAACCTAGGAACCTCCAACATCTACCCTTGCATGCTCTAGCCGGATAAGCTAATGACAGAATTTGATATACAAACGTGAGAAATAATACAAGAGCGTTACCTCAACCTGAATAATCCTTTTAAAAATGCTAGTGTTCTAAATGAAGATATACAATAAAAACAAAAGAGTTTAGTCTAACAAAATGAATCGTTTTCTAAGAATCATGAAGTTATGGAATGCAAACAATAAAATACAAAACACAATAGAAACATAAAATAAACAGAATAACATAATGATAAGTACGTGAAATAATGAAATAGTATTAGTGAAATGGAGGTTCAAATACGAACGCAATAAAAATAGAAATTGAATTACCTATGTACAAGTAGCATGCATGTAAATAAGATAGAAAAGAGAGATAACAAAATAAAATGAGATGAAAGGGAGTTTAATCAAATTAGTGACAAAATGAAAAATGTTAGTACGAAATATAATAGTGAAATGCACATAAAATGATTAAAGTGATTCCAAAAATGATAATGATAAAGATGAAGTAGAAACAAGTATTAATAAAGAAAATATTAACTTCAATGAAATTAAATGAGATAAAATACACAAGCAACAAATAGCATGAACCGAGATAAAATGAATAGGAAAATGATAAGTGAGTAAAACGAAACCGACTAACGTGAAATAAATCGAAAATAAAATGGTAAAGTAAGTAAGTAACAAAAAGGGACGGGTTTGAAGATGAATGCTTTGAAAATTGATTTTGAAAATTTTGTTATAAAATAACAGTTTCATTTTGGTATGCACATGAATAAATTTTGAAAACGGCGACGACCCTCTTTTTTATTTGTTTGTCTGAATTTTGCTTTATGGGGTGAGAATTTTTGGTGTCGACACTAGGAAAAAAAGACAAACAAATCTTTTAGTGATTAAGCTATTGGAACGTCGGTCGCTCCGCACAAGTCCAATAGCCAAATCATTAAAAAATATAATAAGTAGGCCAGAACAATCATAAGGAAAAAAAAATAAAATCTTCATTCATCATTATCAAGAGATTACAAAATCGGCACCCGAACAAAAGCACAAAAAGGGTGCTGATAAGTGTGAAATATAGAGTCTTTTAAGGGTTTAATTGGCTTATTATTCATACTGGTTTGGCTAATATTTCTTATTTATCATATGTTTTCCTATGATTTGTGTTTAGATAAGAATTGAAGCATTTTAAGTTTCAAATGCAGGTAAAAGTCTTGGAATAGCATTCTTCACTTCACAAGCTTCGCAACGCAACAAACGGGGAGCAAAATGGAGTCCAAAGAAGAATATAGGCCTGAAACAAGTTTCACTCTTCAGGATACTAACATGTTCAAACATACGTCCGAACTTGTATGTTCGAACAGAAGCCAAGACTTCATGAAAATGTGTGTTTTTAACAGTTAAAAATGTATATTTTTGATATAAAAAGTCACCTAGGGTTGGGGGAATATGACCCATTCACGCCAGATGCCTCAGATGAGGCTCACACGCCATTTTTTACAGAAGAACGCTCTCCAGCGACGATTCGCACACTCATCTTTACCATCATCATCAAGATTAACTCCAATCATTATCACAACACTGATCATCATCACCATTACAGAGCATTGTCAGAAGTGAGTCGACCACCATCTTCAAAAGCAAACCGACAAGCCTCCGGATCTGGATAACCAGTGGATATGGGAGTTTTTCTTTCTCTTGATGAATTATCTTCCAACTTATTTTACTAGTTTCATTAATATGTCTTGCTAGTGAGGATTTTCTCCAGGGGAGGGTTGTTTGTAATGGATATGAGTAAGCTTTAGTTAACTTTACCTCAAAAACAACAAACAACCCAATGATTTCCAGTTTTCTTAGGCTTATTTTCTTCAAGTCTCATGGATTCGATACCTGGCTACTTTATTTCTATACTATAGTGACCGAGATTTTTACAACCCTTAGACTTATTGATTAATTAAATTCTAGGTTTAATTTAGTAGTTTTTAGTAGATCAATTTCTCCTGTTTGCAGGTGCAAATGTTACAAAAGTTTTTCTCATTGGAAAAAAACAATAAACTTTTTACAACCTAACGGTATTACTTTGGAACTTCCTTGGTAGTTAAGTTCATAGCAAGATTGGAAACACTTTCACCAGAATCTTGAGCTTTTTCCTCAACATGAAAAAGCTCACCGCCAGGCCGGAGCCCCGCGCCCCCAGATCCTAGAAAGGAGGCCTACCCGGGCACAAAGCATGTTTGGCAAGGGAGACGCCCGAACTTCTCATTTTCTTCATAAAAGTGTGTCTTCTTCGCCACCTCTCCAAATTCTATCTGCGAGCACATGTTTATATCAGGAAACATCCCCTTCTTAAGGAAGTATTATACTGTAGCCTGACGGCACACATTTGCAAACTTGCCACACTAGAAAGTAAGAAGTTCCTATAGATTCAAGATGATAGCACTCTGTCTCTGGAGCTCTTCATGGTTTCGGCGAGAAAAGGTTGTGTGGCTAGCAACTTGGGCTTCAAGGGTTTGCACCAGGTCGCGATAGCGAGCATGGTCATACTTTGTAGTAACAAGCTCATCAAATAGCCTATTAGTTTCCTCGTTCAAAGAATGAACATGCTTCAAAAGGTCTTCATAGCCCGTGCTTAGGAGAGCAGGCGGGTAAAAAGGGTAAATAAAAAAGAAGGGAAAGCTACATGAAAACAAAATCAAGAAAGCACCTCACCTTTATCCAAAAGATCATCTCCAGAGCACTAAGACGCCGCATCCTTCATCGAAACTTGACTCCGGAGTGCCGTTTTCTCAGATTGATGGGTGTCCAGGGAAGCCTCCAAGTTCTTCACCTTCTCTTCCATGACAGACTTTTCCTGGTCAGAAGCAGCCTTTGTCTGTTTCGACAAAGCTAGAGAAGCCTTCAGGTCCAAAACCCTTTCCTTCTCTTGCTTCGAAACAGCTCTTGACTGCTATAACAAGGTTTCCAACTCAAACAACCTTTGAGTCAATTCTTTTCTCTCCTCGTCAATGTAGGCCTTTAACTGTTTCGACAAAGATACCTCCGCCTCAAGGGGTTACTGATGATGTTTGAGAATGACAAATCTCTTCTCGCAGCTTCACGATTTGAACCTCATAGTCATTGCTTCATTTGGTGGTCGACGCCCAGACCTGAGAAAGTTCCTGGCTCAAAGTCTCGGTCGCCATCTTATTTGAGTGGTGATCTCGTCTTTGATAGTATCGACGTACTGGTCGTGGCACGACCGTTGATATCCTGAGCTCATCCTGGGCATTATCCGCCCGGTCCTTCTCATAATGAAGCCTAGACTCTAGACTTCTTGTATGCACGTCGACACTCTGGGCCATAGCCATCGCCTAAAAAAAGGCAAAGAGTAAAAGTAATAAGCAAATGAAAAAAGAAAAAAGAAAACCAAAAAAGAAAGAAAAACAAAGGATATAAACCCGAAAAATCCCATACCTCATGAAGTCAAGGGCTTGGTCAAGCGGAATGGAATGGCGCATAATAGCATATGCACCACCATCCTTTACTCGTAGCTCTTCCCTGATAGCCGTGATGGTACGCAACGGTGTGAAGATACCCTCGGGGGAGTTAGATTGTTTGACAGCCTCCTTCCACAAATCAAAATAGGAAGAGGAGTCAGCCACAGGAATGCTTGGCATGGGTTAACCCCGATGATAAAACTGGCCCTCCTTTTCAGACGGGTCTCAGAATGACTCTCTAATTGTAGGAAGAGGCAATGAGGGGGACACAACGAAATCCACCCTTTTACTTTGAAGCCGCACGGTATTGAAGGCCCTCTTTTGCGCTTGGAAGATTTTCCTCTGCGCCTTCAGAAGAAGCATCAATGTCTAAAATTTCTGAAGCCTTGACTTTCTTTGCCATGCGTTCACCCTCTTCGGAAGACCTGCCGGGCCCGACGTAACCCTATTGCCTTGTTTCTCAAGAAAAGCCACATGAACAGGCTTCTCGACAGTAGCAGCTCTCAGGGATCGCCCGGGTGCAGGATCCTGAGATGTGACAGGGGCTGCAAAACAAAAAATATGTTCTAAGTAAATTAGCGGAAAAAGGAAGAGCAAAAGTAAATAAAGGACAAGTACCTCCAGATGAGGAAGTAGGAATAAAAGCTCTCCCCTCGAGAACAGTTTCAGAAACAAAATATGAGGAACAGTGTTCTGGCAAATCTAGAAACAAAGAAGAAATAGTGGTTGAGAAGGGAAGAAATGGTACCAAGCCAAAGAAGACACATAGAGCATCAGGCCACCTCTAGCCGGATGGAAATAGAGATACATAGGGCATCCGGCCACCTCTAGCCGGATGAAAGTAGAGTACAGGCAGGGTAAAATATAGTGCGGCCGGTCGCCTGTGACCGGACAAAGCTGCTAGGGGAGGGTAAAATTGTACTTATACATGTAAAAGGACAGGCTGGCAACATGAGATCAGGTGCAAAAAAACTATAAATAGGGATGTACCCCCATGAAATAAGATACGCTATAATTGACAATTAGACTTAAGCTCGGTTATAGCAAAAGGCTCTCTCTCTCTCCCTTGTGAAACTTGTGATCGAAACCAGGTAACATAGGATAGTAAGGAAGATCGAATTGGATAAGAATGAATACTCTGTTTCATTTGGCGCCGTCTGTGGGAACCGAAAAGCTAGAAGCAACCACGAAGCCACGTAGAAGCAGGGAAATGATCTTTGATGTCGGTATGGAAAAATCTAAAATAACTGATCGTATTTTTTACAGGATCTAAGCACGGGAAATGGCTCCAATATCTAAGAAAGAACCAAAGAACACCGCTGAGGAGAATAATCGTACCGAAGAGGAAATGAGTTCTGAAATGCCAGAAGCTATCCCTAAAAGAGATCTCGAAGATATGCTGAAAGGATTGGTCAGATCGATCGATGAAAAGATCGTAGAAGGGAACGAGACTCTGCAACAAGAACTGATGCAAAGAGATGAGGAATATCAAAGAAAGTGGAATGAAATGATTGAGGCTATAGAACAATTGAGAAACAAGGATTCAAAAGGAAGTGATGGCGAAGAGAGTAAGGATCGGAAGAATAATACGATCATTTTCGAAAAAGAAACGGAGGAAGACGATCAAATAGACATGAGCATGTTTCCCTTCTCGGAAAGGATAAGGAAAGCAAAACTTCCGCCGCACTTCGTTGCTCCGGCGATTGAGAAGTATGATGGAACAGGGGATCCCGCCCAACATATCATAAAATTCATGTTCGCCATGAATACTCAAGGGATTAGTTCCCTCGCTCTCTGCAACTTATTTCCAGGAACGCTTTCAAAAAGAGCATTGGGATGGATCTCCACAAGGCCGCCGCAGTCCATCACCAATTTCAAGCAGCTAACTGATGAGTTTCAACAATATTTCGCTGCAAGCAAGAGGGTCAAGAAAGAGACAATAGAATTGATGGATGTCAAACAGCGAAAGGGAGAAACTGTAAAGGAATACAGTGAGTGCTTCCACAAAAAAGTTGCGGAGATTGATGACATTGATGAGAAGATTTTGATTAAAGCTTTTGGTAATGGCTTGGCACAGCCCCGACTTGCTGGAAAAATTGCAACCAAAGCACCAAAGACTCATGGCGAATTGGCTGAAATGATCCATGACTTTTTGAAATCCGAAATAGCAGAGAATAAGGCTAAAGAGTTAGCAGATAGCTTCAAGAATACGGCCGCATCAGAGAAGAAAGGAGGACAAGGTGGAAACGCCGGAGGATGAGGGTCGAGGTACAGACCATATTACAAATCAACAGCCGGATCCTCCTCTCAAGGGCCGCAGCATCAGGGGGCAAGGACCATTGTTTACGTTGATCCAGGAAAGTACACCGCCGCAGTAAGAGAAGGGTACCTTCCCCAGCCAAGAGAACCGCCGCAAGGGGAAATTCCAGTAGCGTTCTGCGAGTATCATGGAAATCGCAGCCATCGGACTGTAAACTGTGCTACCTTAGCTAAGGAGCTCAGAGTCATTGAGGAGAATAAGAAGAAAGGAAAGCAGCAGGCCGGATTGTAGAAGCAGTAAGGCAGTCAAATTTCTTCCCCAAACAACAGTCAGTATGCACCTCGAGGCCCTCAAGAAGAAGAGGTCCACCCTAAGCTCGACCATAGCAAATCTGTTAGTATGATTACAGGGATTTTTTCAGAGGTAGGACCTCTAACTCCTAATGAAAGGAAAAGACACATTCATGAGGTGCATCAGGAACTCCCAGAGAAAAAGATCGCCAAAAGAGAAAGCTTCCCTTCAATTTTATTTTCCGATGAAGATGAAGATGGAGTGCTATACCAACACAACGATTCACTTGTCATTCATGAGCAAGTAAACGATCGAATGATGGAAGGAATCTTGATTGGCAGCGGAGCCGGAGCAAATGTCATATCAGCAGAAGCAGTTAAAAAGTTAGAAGTGCCAGAGGACCAGATCAAGCCATATTCGGCAGTTTTGGGAGGATTTGTAGGAGGAGTTTCCACCACATCTTCCGGCAGTATAGATTTTACAGTAACTTTGGGGCAAGGAGATGAAAGAAGGACATAAACACTCACGGCTTTCATTGTGCTGGGCCTCTCTGGATATAACATGTATCTCGGAAGACCAGGAATCAATGCTTTCAAAGCTATATGTAGTACCCATCATTTAAAATTGAAGTATCTAACCAAAAACGGGAGATTGGTTACGATAAGAGGAAGTAAAAAAATGGCTCGGATATGTGTGGTCCGCGTTATGATCAATCTTCCTAGCGAAGAAGTGGTCAAAACTGTGGGATCAAAAAAGGAATTCAATGGGAAATTGCCGCTTCCCCCAGAGCCAAATCAAGGAAAAGAAGAGCACCAAGCGACTCAGGATTCCCCTAGAGAGGTATATCTAAAATCTGACCCTTCTAAGTTTTTTAAAATAGGAACTACATTTGACAGTGGAGAACAAACTCACTTAATGAGGTTCCTGGAAAAAAGAAGGACAACGTTCGATTGGAGCACGGACGAAATGCTTGGAATAGACCCAAGCATTATCCGGCATGAACTCAGAGTGGATCCAAAGCATCTGGCGGTCAGGCAAAGGAAAAGAGTAATAGGGCAGGAAAGAGATTTGGCAGCTCTAACCGAGGTCCAAAAGCTCCTCAGAGCCGGATTCATCAGGGAGGTAACTTACCCACGATGGCTGACTAATGTTGTCATGGTAAAGAAAGCAAATGGAAAATAGAGAATGTGCGTGGATTTCACGGACTTGAATAAGGCATGTCCTAAAGATTTCTATCCCCTGCCATCAATAGACAGATTGGTAATTTCAACTGCTCAGAGTTCTGTGTTAAGTTTTCTAGATGTATTCTCCGGTTATAATCAAATTAAATTGAACGAGGAAGATTCAGAAAAAACGTCTTTATCACTTCAGCCGGAACGTTCTGCTACAAGGTAATGCCTTTTGGCCTAAAAAACGCAGGGGCTACCTTTCAGCGAATGATTGATAGAGTGTTTGGTCAACAACTTGCTCGAAATGTAGAAGCTTATGTTGACGATATAGTCGTAAAAAGCCCGTCGAAAGAGAAACACATGAATGATTTGGAAGAAACATTCGATACTCTGGACAAATACCAAATCAAGCTAAATTTGGAGAAACGTGTTTTCAGTGTGACTAAATGAAGGTTTCTTGGCTTCATTGTCGGGCAGCGAGGTATCGAAGTTGACCCAGAAAAAAGTCAGGCAATCCTCAGCCTTTCTCCACCCAAAAATATCAAGGATGTTCAGGCACTAAATGGGAGACTCACGACGTTAAACAAAATTTGCTCCAAGCTTCAAGAAAAATCAATCCCATTCTTCAATACCCTAAGGAAGAACAACAAATTCCAATGGAGACAAGAATGTATAGATGCATTCGAAAAAAATCAAGGAGATGCTCCGGGATCTACCTAAGTTAGGTGTACCTGCCCCTGGTCCAGACCTCAACCTTTATTTGTTAGCGACAGATTGGGCAGTTGTGGTCGTCTTGATCATGGAAGAGAAAAGAGAGATACCAGTCTATTACACTGGCAACATTTTGAGCCCAACAGAAGGACGGTATACAAACATAGAGAAGATTTTGTTCGCATTGGTGGTAGCATCAAGGAAATTACGGCCCATTTTCAGTCGCATCGAATCTTCGTCAGGACCAATTGGCCGCTCAAGCAAATAGCGAACAATCCAAATGCTTCCGGCCGAATGGTGAGCTGGACTGTAGAGCTATCACAGTATGAAATTCACTTTTGTCCAGAACAGCAATTAAGGCCCAAGCCTTAGCAGATTTCATAACAGAAACAAACTTTGCGAGGGAGGAGAGTCAGCCCCAGAATCCATACGTTATCTTAGTTGACGGAGCCCGATGCAAAACTGGGGCGGGAGCCGGAATAGTAGTAAAAGCGCCAGATGGGAAAAACTTAAACTACGTCTTCCGGCCAGACTTTTACATCACCAACAACGAAGCTGAATACGAAGCTCTTATCCAGGGTTTAGAAGTGGCTACCGCCCTAGGGGCAACAGGTCCCATAGGAAGATACCCTCTCTTTTTTTCCCTCCTATAAAATCTTGTTGGAAATAAAACTTATAAATTTTTGCTTTACGTAGAATTAGAAGTATACTCAGATTCTATGTTGGTAGCAAGACAAATGACAACGTCTATGAGGTCAAAGAAGAGAAGCTATGGAGGTATTTGCTCAAAGTCCAAGAATTAAAAGCAAACTTCCTAAGATGTGAATTAAAGCACCTTCCTCGCAAAGAGAATGTCGAGGCCGATGCCTTGGCAAAATTGGCAAGTATGGCCGAAAGGGTGCCCAATGAGATATGGCTAGAAATCAAAACTGCATCAAGCATAAATGAAGCCCAAGTATTTACCGTGGAACCAAGTGCAGAAGTGGAATCTTGGATGACTCCGATTATAGAGTATATACGCCAAGGAAAGTTGCCGGAAGAAGAAAAAGAAGCCAAATAATAAAGAGAAGGGCCGCATCCTTTTTCGTTGAAAATAACCAGCTATACAAGCGATCTTTCGCAAGACCAGCGCTGAAATGCGTTACCGTGGCCGAAGGAGATGGGCTCGTAAAAGAAATACATGATGGATCCTGTGGAAACCATCAAGGAGAAAGAACCACGGTGCACAAAATCTTGAGGCTCGGGTACTTTTGGCCAAAAATGATGGAACATTGCAAGGAATATATACAAAAGTGTCTCAAGTGCCAAGAACATGGAAACAAAATACATAATCCTCCGGCAGAACAAAAGTCCATCCTCTGCCCAATCCCCTTTGCTATGTGGGGATTAGATATGTGGGACCATTCCCGGAGGCATCACCTGGGAGGTGTCGCCATCGACTATTTCACAAAATGGGTCAAGGCAATGCCCACTTCTCCATCACAGCTAGAAAATCACAAGAATTCATTTGGAAGTATGTGGTATGCAGGTTTGGCATCCCAAAGACAATAATAACAGACAACGGAGCACAATTCAATTGCGAGAGCTTTCGAGCATTCTGTGAAGAATGGAAAATTAACTTAAGATTCGCATCGGTGGCTCACCCCCAGGCAAATGGACAAGTCGAGAATGTAAATGGTCAGATAGTAAAGGCAATAAAGAGAAAGCTCGATGAAAGAAAGGGAAAATGGGCAGAATTGTTGCCCCAGGTCCTCTGGTCATACAAGACAACAAAAAGGGGGCCGACAGGAGAAACACTCTACAAACTAACATATGGATTGGAGGCGGTCATTCTGCCGAAAATTGTGGTACCATCAGTAAGGTGGGAGTCATATGATGAAGAAATCAACAATCAGGGAATACAGGACCATTTAGACCTCCTCGAAGAAACCAGGGTGGTCTCCGCAGTAAGGATGGCGAAAGATAAATCCAAAGTAGAGCGAGATTTCAACCGAAGGATAAAAGAGCGGAGTTTTGCTCCAGGAGAGTTGGTCCTCCGTGAAGTCAAACAGCCCAAGAAACTAGAGCCCCAATGGGAAGGACCATACATCATACACCAAAAGACTGGACGAGCCTCATATCATTTAAAAAACAGTGAAGGGTACAAATTGCCGCATTCTTGGCATGGAGAGTGTTTGAAAAAAATTTATGTGTAAAATCTATGATTCTTCAATAAAGAGGTATTATTTTTTGGAAAAAAGTAGAAGAGGTAATAACCGGCCAACGAGCCGCAGGCTATCATGCCTTGAAAGTAAGCACTGGCCAGTGAGCCGCAGGCTATCATGCCTTGAAAGTAAGCACCGGCCAACGAGCCGCAGGCTATCATGCCTTGAAAGTAAGCACTGGCCAGTGAGCCGCAGGCTATCATGCCTTGAAAGTAAGGACCGGCCAGTGAGCCACAGGCTATCATGGCTTGAAAGTAAGCACCGGCCAGTGAGCCGCAGGCTATCATGCCTTGAAAGTAAGCACCGGCCAATGAGCCGCAGGCTATCATGCCATGAAAGTAAGCACCGGCCAACGAGCCACAGGCTATCATGCCTTGAAAGTAAGCACCGGCCAATGAGCCGCAGACTATCATGCCTTGAAAGTAAGTACCGGCCAGTGAGCCGCAGGCTATCATGCCTCGAAAGTAAGCACCGGCCAGTGAGCCGCAGGCTATCATGCCTTGTAAGTAAGCACCGGCCAGTGAGCCGCAGGCTATCATGCCTTGAAAGTAAGCACCGGCCAGTGAGCCGTAGGCTATCATGCCTTGAAAGTAAGCACCGACCAGTGAGCCGTAGGCTATCATGCCTTGAAAGTAAGCACCACCAACGAGCCGCAGGCTATCATGCCTTGAAAGTAAAATCCGGCCAAAAAGCCACAGGCTGTCATGCCTTGAAAGAAAAGATCCGGCTAACAAGCCGCAGGCTTTAATGCCTTAAAAATAAAAAATCGGTCAATAAGCCGCAAGCTTTTCATATCGTAAGAATGGGCACTCGGCTAACAAAACTTGCATAGGATAACCACGTAACAAAGTATTATGCCCGAAAGCACCACTCAAAGAAGAAATCCCCAGTAATAGATAAATTGGCTAAAAAAAGAATGGAGACAAAAGCACAAAAAAAGACCGGTCGCTCCGGCAAAAGGTTGACAAAGGCAGAAAAAGAGTAAGCTTATATTCCTCCCAAAAGTGGGGTAAAATCAATTACAAAAGTATGATCCTTACAAAAGATTGACGTCCACCAAAAATACATGCAAAAAAAAACACCCCTAAACTACCATCTTATTTCTTTGTGGCTAACTTGTCACCACTGTCAGCAACACTTTCCATAGATCTGGATCCCCCCGTACCATGCTGCACTCTTCCAGCAGATGGCTGGACATTGCTTCCGGCCGGAAGAAAGGAGGCTTGACCAGGACCGAAGCATGTCTCACCAGGATAGCGGCCAAATCTCTCGAGTTCCTCGAAAAAATTAGACTTCTGGGCGACAGCCTTGAACTCCAAACCATTATACAGGTCGTCATCCAGCACCTCCCCTTTCTCCAGGAAATGCTCCGAGATAGTTTGGCGACAGATGTTAGCTATCCTACGGCATTGAGAGGCAAAAGACTCCTTGAGATGAGCGTTGATGGAGCCCTGCTTTTGTTTTTTCCTCCTGAGATTGCCGGGAAAACGATGTAAGCTTAGCCACTTGGGTCTCCAAAGTCAAGACCTGGGCCCAATACCGATCGCGTTCTGTATTGGCCAAGGATAACTCCTCATTGACGCTATTCACTTGGTCGTTTAGCTTCTTTATGTGCTTCAAGAAGTTGTCGGAACTCGGACCTAGCCGGAAGACCAGAAAGTAAGGAATGAAGACAGGAAAAGAAAGTAACAAAAATCAAAATCTGGAGGCTTACCTTTGTTCGACAGCTCAGTATTCTCAATTTGGAGGCGACACATGACATTCTCCAAATCTTTCACCCTCTCTTCCAGTCTAGCTTTCTCGCTTGTCAGGGCAGCTTTTTCTGTAGCAAGAACCTTCTTCACCTCTTCTAAGGTGGAGCAATCCCGAAGCAGAGATTGCTTCTCCTGTTCAAAAGAAGTTCTTGACTGCTCTTCCAGTGCGGCTTTTTCTTCCGCTGAGCAGTTAAGCTCCTGAATGAGCTTTGCCTTTTCCTCTACAAGGGCCTCATTTTCTCGTGCAAGGGCCTGCTTCTCCAGCTCGAGCGCCTTGACCTCCTGCTTAAAAGCATTCTTCTCGTTGAAGAGGAAAGACTTGTCAGATTGGAGGGAGGCCACCTCATTCCGATGAGCAGAACGCACATGGTTTAGCAAAACGTCTAGGTCAGAAAAAGCCCGAGCCAGCTCATCTTTTCCAAAATCAAGACGGTTTTGTACCTCTATCAAAGTTTCGTCAGCCTGAAGAATCCGGCTTTTTAGAGAAAAATTCTCCTCTTGAAGACCATTCAGTTGTAATTCATACTCATCACGCTGACGGACACATTCCTGCCGAGACAACCGCAGCTCTTTGTTTATTGCTTCAGTCCTTTCCTTCACTTTAAGATCAATCTCGTAGTAAATCTGGTCGATGTAGGCATCATGCGTGGAGCGAGTTTGCTTTAATTCCTCTTGAGCATTGTTGGCTCGGCTCTCCTCATAACGGAGCCTGGTCTGGAGGTTGCCTGAATGAACCTCAGCACTATGGGCCATAGACATCACCTAAAACAGCAGCACAGATCACCAAAATCAAAGAACAAACAAAGAAGGGAATACAAATAAATTATTAAAATCAAGGAGCATATACCAACCCAAAAGATGCCCTCCTACATAAAGTCGAAAACGTCTTTTATTGGAACGGAATGCCGCATAATGCCGTGCTCCCCCATCTCCCGTCCGCAACTTGTCTTTAATTGTAGTGGTAGTTGCCGGAGGGGCGAAGATCCCATCCGGATGGCTGGACCTCTTTATTGCCTCTTTCCAGACGACGGAGTACTTGGCAGATTCACAAGAAATTAAAGGAAGAGGATGGCCACAGTGGTAGAACCACCCTTCTTTCTGGGAGGGACCGGTGTAGGACTCCTGTGCAGGAGGAGGAGGAGGAGGAGGAGAAGAAGAAGAGGAAGCCATAGTATCATCCCTTTGTTTACTCCGAAGTTCAGGATTTTCGGGCACCTGCCGGTATTCCATTGCCCGTTGCCGTACTGCATCCTTGGCGCTAGCAATATCATACGAGGTTGAGGCCTCAGGGTTGCTGGAGGGTTGTTCTTCTCCTGATGCCTCTGGCAGTGGAGCCTTTGGTTTTGACGTAGTTTTGTTTTTGAGCTTAAGTTTACCAGGGACAGGAACTGCGGCAACAATCAAAGACAGACACATTCTCATTATCAGAAAAATCAGTAAGATGTATACAGAACCTGGGACAAGGGAACACTATTTAAAACGAAAAAGAGGTTAGGGGAAAGGAGGATTGATCAAAACCTTGTTTGGCCGGAGGATCGGTGCAGAGCCCTGTGGTTTCCAAAGTATTTTCTTGGGCAGTATCTGAAGAAAAGTAACCCGACAAGTCAGGAAACTGTTCGCAAATTAGGGTCGGATGACCGGACTCCCGCTCTAGGCGAGAACCAAGGTCTAGACCCGAACCAGGGGTGAGAGGAAGAAAGACACGGCGCCCAGACTCTGGACTCACGTGCCATGTACCTGGAAATCCGGCGATAGGACGTTCGGGGGATTCCAAGCTTTTCATTTTCTTTGACTGCCCAGCTTGATCATCTTCTGCTCCTTGCCTGGAGCGCTTTTTAGAGGGACTTGTATCTCCCAAGAGTTGCTCGGCCGCACCGAAGGCCACATCTATTGAATCATAATAATTGATCCTTTCGTCCCCGTTCTTAAAGCTGACGAAATTCCAACTGTTGAAAGGACCAATTTTGTCTCTCTTCCGGAAGAAATCTACATGCAACACACCAAACGATAAGGGAATGCAACACACCAAAACTATAAGGGAACCAATGGAGAAAATAAAATTTATACTAATAATCGACACTTACTATAGTAGGTTTTCAGCGAAGACAGGTGTGCTTTGGTAAAGAAGGCCTCGACGGTCAATGGCTCGCAGCTTCGTGCCCTCAGAATCTTCGAGATAGGCAGCTCGGCCGGAGGAGTAGTGGGGCAGACTAGCTGACCTTTGATGAATTCGGAACTATACGGGACACCCAGGTAACGGCCGGATGGAGGAACGATGACGAACCACCGCGAGCTCCACCCATGTACTTTCTTATAGTCGAGAAGAGAATATCCGGCCCTCGCAATGATGGTTAGGCTGTTAGGATCAACCCTAACCGTGAAGAACCGGGCAAATTCGGTACCCTCCGGCTGAATTTTATTTTCTTCACAAAGAGCGACAAAAGCGTGGAGATACGAAATAGCCTTCGGGTGTAGATGAGCAAGAGAACAACAACGACGAAGCAAAAAACCCAAGACAAAGGGATGTGGGGGAATGGTCAGGCCGGAAGGAAAGAAATCAGCATAAACCACGTACCCGAGGCCAATCGTCATTGGGTGGGAATTAGAGGATGGTAGATAAATTTGGGTGCCTAGTGGGACTTCGACGCCTCTGAGATAATTAGAAATGGAAGAAAAGTCGAGGGAAGAAGGGGAAGGCTCGCGACCAGCCAAATAAGGCTTCAAAAATCTCAGGAAAGAGGGGCGAAAGCCACTAGAGGAGCGAGAACCCTGAATCGCTTCGATGGCTGGCGAAAAATTTTCAGTAGCTTTGCTTTTTTTTGCGGCGGAGGAAGACATTGGAGAAACTAAGAAAGGAATCGAGAGCGATGGTGATGAAAGCAAGAACAGGGTATGACAATAGAGAAACGAAAGAGAAGACAGCGAGAGCAAGAGAGCGGAGAAGGAAGCCCAAAAATTCAAACTTTAAATGGAAGTTTTCTCCCGCCCAAATAAATAAAAATATATACATACACAGACAAAAAACCACTTTTTTGCATAAATAAGAGAGAGGGCTACACGCTTCCTAAAGACGATTCTGACATTAGCAAAAAGGGGACCTTACATATTCTACATCGAAAGCAGGCGAGAAAATTCGAAAAGAGCGGCACGGGTCAAGTACGAGTCACGAGCCCTACACATGACCCTTAAAAAAGTTCTTTCTCTCCAAATACGAAGAAAAAAACTTGTGGGACTAGGATAAGGAAAGGACTAAGCACAGACAGGGCGTAAAACCTCGGGTAGAACTTGTGGGACTGATGAGAAGGGAATAAATGGTACCAAGCCAAAAAAGACACATAGAGCATCCGGCCACCTCTAGCCGGATGGAAATAGAGATACATAGGGCATCCGGCCGCCTCTAGCCGGATGAAAGTAGAGTACAGGCAAGGTAAAATATAGTGCGGTCGGTCGCCTGTGACCGGGCAAAGCTGCTAGGGGAGGGTAAAATTGTACTTATACATGTAAAATGACAGGCTGGCAGCATGAGATCAGGTGCAAAAACACTATAAATAGGGATGTACCCCCATGAAATAAGATACACTATAATTGATAATCAGACTTAAGCTCGGTTCTAGCAAAAGGCTCTCTCTCTCTCCCTTGCAAAACTTGTGACCGAAACCAGGTAACATATGATAGTAAGGAAGATCGAATTGGATAAGGATGAATACTCTGTTTAAGTGGTCACACACTTAGACTTCCCGCTCGGGAAAGGGCAAATATTAAGGCTCAACCCTGGAGTGAGAGGTAGAAAGACACAACGCCCAGACTCCGGACACTCGTGCCATGTACCTGGCAAGGATGTAGTGCCTGTAGACTCGGGTGACTTGTGAACCTTATCTTTATTACGTTTCATTGCTTGGTCGTTATCACCCTGCTCCCTTTGTCTTTTCTTAGAAACAGAAGAGGCCCTCTCGACTAAAAGTATGGCCACGTCCTTAGAAGCGCTAACAGGGGCATAATAGTCGACCCGCTTGTTGAAGGAAAATACAAATAACAGTAAAGAACTAGCTACAAGGGGCAAGTGCACCCAATTCGTTGTAATACAACAAGTGTCATATCCACAAGGAAATTGGTTTCTAATTCCCAAGCTTTGGTATCTTAGTAAATTGTAATTGAAAACTTTAAATGGGGGTTTAGCCAGAGGCAAGTTTAGTTGTTTATGAATCACAAGGAAAAACAGTAAAAACATTAAACTTAAATGTTTTAGTTGGAATGGATGGAGAAGTACTCTATGATAGTGGGTATCACCTAAATTGCCCAATTACACTCATATACACACCTTATTGTAGTCGTCTATTAGAGCTATGATAAAGATTCCCTAAATCTTGGACAAATCAAATATTATCTAGTTAATCACACCACTTTATTCTAAGAAGGTTAGAATCATTTGATAGCACTACGTTCAAGCTTTTAACAATAGCCCTAACATTCCACTTCCCAAGTTCTTGAGTAATGCAAGTTAGGGTTTATCCCCAAATTACCAATTTGTAGCTCAACCCCTAATTTTGCTAGAAATTGTAATAAATGTCATGAGTGATCAATCCAAGACATTAACGAAGCTCTAATAGAGATTAACCAACTATTATAAACGAGGTAAGTTTACAAGCTACATTGGAGCATTTCAGGTTCAAATCTCATCCTAGAGCACATATGAGAACTACTCAAACATGGATAAGAGAAGAGTAAGAAGAAGCCATTGGAGGTCGTGGGAAGCTTGGGGAAGATGAGCCTTCTCTCTCTCTCTCTCTCTTTCTCTATCTTATTTTGAGTTGTGGAAGTGTGGAATGAAAGATAGGGGAGTGTGGGAGATTTTCCCCGTTTTGAAGCGCAGCGGTTCTGGTCAGATTTCCATTCCGATCGACCCACATGGGTTGGTCCTGTGGGTCGGTCG